>PVHP010000231.1:0-176307 GCA_004024765.1 Zapus hudsonius
GGACAGACTGAGGGCTCAGGGAATTGCTGAATCTGAGCAGGCTCCTGGATGGCTGTATTAACCAGGGTTCTCTAGAGTAACAGAACCAACAGAATGAGATGGACTAAAAAAGGGGGGGCTGGAGAAATGGCTCAGAGACAAGGCACTTGCTTGCAAAGCCTAAGGACCCAGGTTTGATTCCCCAGTACCCATGTAAATACAGATCACAAAGGGGTGCATATATCTGGAGTCTGTTTGCAGCAGTTGAGGCCCTGGCACACCCATTCTGCCTCTCTTCTCTCTATTTCTCTGCTTGCAAATAAATACATAAATATAAAAGGGGTGGGTAACTTGTTGAATTAGCTCACAGCAGTCTCACAATTGCAGTCTGCAAGCCAGAATCAAGGAACCAATAGCCGCTGAGTCCACATGGCTGGATGCCTCAGCAGTCCCGACCCAGCACTGAAGGCCTAAAGGCTTCCTGGGGAGCTGCTGGTCTTCAGATTGGCTGGAAGGCTAAGAAGCTTCTTCCCAATGCCTATGAAAAGATGCACAACATGCACCAGAAGGTAGAGAGGCAGGGGGAGAGAGATTTCTTTTCCCTTTATATAGCCTTAGGCCGGGGTCTTGCAACCCTATCCCAGACTTGTTGGCTTCCTAACTCTCTGGAATTTCCTTCCTGCACTACCCTCCCAGGAAGGGATATTCATTTCTAGCTGCCCTGAGCTTCCTTATATCCTGTCCTCTTCTGAGATGGCTGCCTTCCTGTGAACATCCTCATTGACCTACCCAAGATTACTAAAAAGGTGAAGTTGACAACAAAACCTAACCATCACAATGGCCAAGTGAGTTGCCCTGTGTACCACCTAGGATTTGGCAACCAGGGAACTCAAGATCCAGAGAACAGGCTGGAATGTTCCCTTAAACATCAAAGGTTAGAATTGCTCAAGACCTGGGCTGATTTGATAAATTTACTGTGGACTTAAACCCTGTGAGCCACACCTTTGAAAACACTGTGCTAAGCAATTGTATTAGATGCTGCCTGCTAACGTGTAGGTCGGCAGGTTTAAATTCAGAGATGAAATACTTGACATAAACAACCTGAAAGACTAAAGATTTATTTTTGGCTCAAAAATTCAAAGGTTTTGGTCCATGGTGACTTGGCTTCATTGTTTCTGGGTCATGGTGAGGGCAGAACATCATGGCAGGAAACACATATGTGGTGGAGAAGCCAGGAAGGAGAGAGAGAGGGAAGAGAAGGAGGAGAACTAAGAAGGAAACGGAGATGGAGAAGGAGAAAGACAAAGGGAGAGAAGAAAGGAGGAGGGAGATGGGAGAAAGAAGAAAGAGGAAGGGAAGGGGAGGTGAGAGAAGGAAGGGGAAAGGAACAGGGACACTGTAAACTCTTCAAGGTATGTCCTTCACCTCCCTCCTATTTCTAATAAGGTGCAACCTTCTGCCAGTCCATCAATAATCCACTGTTAAAAGTTAGTCACATTGCAGGCAATCACCCCTCAATAGCACCGCCAGCTAGGGACCAAGCCTTCAACCCATGAGCCTTTTGGTGTGTGTGGGGTGGGGGGGAGACGCACTTCCTATGGAAGCCAAAGCAGTCTCTAAAGGAGGAAGTTAAGATAAAGAGGAAATGGGTGCATGCTATCAACCAGCACCTTCCCTGAAGGCTGGAAGGAACCAAGAAAGCTGCAGATGAAGAACAAAAATAAGGGTTTTTTTTTTCAACTGTGGGCTTTAGTCCTAAGACAATTTATTGAAGAGAAACTTCTTGGATATTTCGATGTAATAACTGTGCTTTTCCACAGTGCTACCTAAGTTTTAAGAAGTCTGCAATTTGGTTTTTGTTTGTTTGTTTGTTTGTTTGTTTTTTAGCTAAGTGATTACACAAAGGATAACAATTGTGTTGGGGAGGTGTCAGTCAAACACGTGGTGGGCAGGACCAGACTGGATGGAGATTGCCAGAAGGAGTTTGGCAAAGAAGTCCAGCAGGTGAAGAAGGCAGAGCGGTACCAGCCCCCAGTGGCCAAGCAAGGCATTCTAAGTACCATCTCCCATAGACATGGGTGACGGTTCATCTCCATTGCTAACGTGGTTGGACATAGAGTCACCTAGGAAACCTACCTATGGGTGTGTCTTGGAGGTGTCTTTTCGCCTCCAGGGGCATCGTCAGCCACTGTGGAGGGAAATCGGTTGGAAGCTGCCACCACTCGGGCTGCTTCGCTGTCTCAGGATGGTTCCACAGAGCTGGAGGCGGACGCAGGGTGTGGCCAGCAGAGTACACAGCGAGCAGATGTGTATTGTGTATCCACATGTCCTTTATTGAATGGGGAGAGCTTACATTTATAGGGAAAAGAAGCCAAGAGGATGAGGGCAAGGGGATTGGTCAGTCAGGGTGGTGAGTTGGCAGTCTGCAAGGGGATAGGTGAGTGCAGACAACCTGTGAATGCCTATTTGTATAATTGGGGGGTCCTGAGTGGCAGGAAATACATGATTCTAGCCACGGTCGTGGGGATGGGTACAGGGAAATTTGTTACTTGGGTCTGACACCCATTGTCAATCATGCTGAGGTGGGAATGCAGGGTTCCTGTGGCTTGCCCAGGGAGGTTGGGAGTCAGGGTTGACGATGGAGCTGGGAAACTTCTACTGGATTACCACCGGGGTTTCAAACCTGTTCAAACATCATTAACCCTTTGTCCTCCGTGTCCCATTTAGCAGTGCCAACAAGCAGTGCCCAACAGGAGAGAGTTTCTAGATTAGGTTAACTGAGGTGGGATGACCCACCCTAACTGTGGGGAGGACCACTTCATAGGCTGGGGTTCCTGACTGAGTAAAAGGGAACAAGGGAGCTGAGCACCAGCATTCATCTGCCTCAGCTTCGTGACTGTGAACTATATGTGGCAATACTGTGAACTATATGTGGCAATACTGGTCTCGCCGCCATGCCTTCCCCACCATGATGGACTGCATCCTCAAACCATGAGCCAAAATAAACGCTTCCTTCTGAGGGGAAAACCCCCCACTTCTGGGAATTAGTTAAGAAACTTAGAGACTTAAGACTGAAATACTACACAGATGACTGGGAACAGGATGGGCTCTGAGAGTCCCCAGTCTGGGAGTTTAGCCCCAAAACCAATGTTTCCAGGGAGGCTCAGACACACTGGCTGCTTCTAGTGCTTTTTGTTGGTTAGCTTGCTCACCCGTCCTGTCAGCCTTGTTCTTTCGGTAGCCTTCTAAGTTACTACTAAACTGTCAACAGTTTAGGGCTCCTTCAATTATAGGTTGAGACAGCTCCAACACACTTAATCCCCCATAGTTCAGCCCTCAATTGATTTTCCCACTTTTGGGGTCTCCATCCATATTAAAGGATGATTTCTTGCTTGTTGGATGTTTCTGCCTGCTCTATATCTCTGATTTCTGTTAATAAAGCATATTTTCTACTCCTCATCCAGGCCTTGGGAGTGTCTCCCAGTCCAGAAACAGTTAATTCTCTACCATTTCCTGGGTAAGAGCTCCTTTGAGCAGAGCTGCCATCCACGCCCCCTCCCCTTGTTTCACTTCCTTAAGTTGCTTCTTGCACAGTCTTTGATTACTCTATTGGGTTGGGCCTGAGGGCAAGATGTGGCCACAGGGGAAAGGCAGGAAGGACACTAAAAAGTAACATTACTGGATATTAGGCTGGTAAGGGTACATGCCAACTTCTACTGAGATTAAAGCTGAGCAAGTGAGGGGTTGAGGTCTAGCTCACTTGGTAAAGTGCTTGCTTAGCATGCGGGAGCACTGGGTTCAATCCCTAGCACCACACAAACTGCGCATGGTGTGGTATAGCCCAGCTCTTGGGAGGTGGAGGCAAATGGATAGGAGTTCAAGGCCAGCCTGGGCTACATAAGACGTTTTATCAGTACAAACAGTTGAACAAGTGGCAGGAAGTTCCCAGGTCCTATAACTGACCTGAGTTTGTTCCCTCTCTCTGTTCTCACTTCTTATCTTAGTAGCCATGGGCAAAAATACTTAGATCTCAATGACTTCATCAGTAAAATGCAGACAATGATAGTACCCACCTCTTGGGATTTGTGGGGATTAAACAAGATAAGCAAAGCAAAGTGACTGGAGATTGTTAGGGAGAAGCTGGCGAGGATGGGTGGGACCGCAGTCAGTAATGAATTTCTTCTTTGTGCTCTCAGCCCTGCCTGGATTAATCACCCTGCACCTTGTCAAGTGCTCTCAGACTATTGACTCGTTCCTCTCCGCTGGTGTGCATGCTGGGATCACTCCGTGTTTTCACACTCCAACCCGACTTCACTTTAGAATGAGACTACTTGAAAGGTTCCTCTAGATTCTGTCCTCTCCTCACCTCTCTCTCCCTACTTCTTCCCAGCAAACTGCTCTGGCCGGGTCCCTGCAGATCTGCTCATGAATCTATAGGCCCAGGCAAGTAGGTTTCATGTAGGGCTCTCTGCCACCCTTGGGGCTCGCCTACCTACTACAAGTTTCCCACTCTACAGGTTCACCTGGTTCTCCATTCCATGAGCATAGAAACTTCTAGATCTCCTATGACATCTCGATGCCCCCCCCCATCGCTGTATTTCCATTTCTTTCTGATCTCCTCATTTCTCACCTGAGTTTGGCCCTGCTAACCCGACCAGTCTCCTTGGCCTTAGCTAGACATTCCTTAAGTGTCTAGAAGTCTCCCTGTCTTTCTGCACCTCTCCTTGAAGCTTAGTAAATCCACCAAATGACAAGCAAGTTATTATTTATAAAACACCAGTTGATTACATTTCTGGTCCTGACACCACCCCTGGTTGTTCGCATTTGAAGAAATGGCTCTACCAC
Source organism: Zapus hudsonius (assembly GCA_004024765.1). Lineage (NCBI taxonomy): Eukaryota > Metazoa > Chordata > Mammalia > Rodentia > Dipodidae > Zapus > Zapus hudsonius. The sequence continues at coordinate 4,825 of PVHP010000231.1, forward strand.
AGTAAAAGCTGCCTAGCTCATCAAACTTGGAAACGTTCCTGATGAAACGCTTTCACCCACACAACCTGCATCCATGTTTCAGAGGAAAGAATAGCATGGCCACCAAAGTACACCCACTTCCTGCCATCTCTCCTACCCTCATCGAACGCCTGACTCCACAGTTTACTACTAATTCCTGCTCTCTCTGCATCCATGTTGCTCCCAGAATCCATTCTCTGACTAGTAGCCAGGATCATGTCTTCTGATTGTTTATGACTTTCTTTTTCTTTTTTGCATGTGCATGTGCAGAGTGGTGATGCATGTGAGGTATGTGTGTGAGCATGCATGTTAGCTTGGGAACATCAAGGCCAGAGGTTGGCACTGCTTGTCTCAATCTTTCCCCGCTTTCATCTTGGAGGGTCTCTCATTGAACCTACAGCTCACTGATTGGGCAAGACTAGCTACTTAGCAAGCCCTGTGGATCCTCTGGTCTCTGCCTCCCCAGAGCTGAGATTACAGGCACACTCTCTTGTTAAGCGGCTGTATTAGTTACCTGTCTCATGCCTGACCAAAAAAAACTTTAAGGAGGAAGGTTTTGCTTCGGCTCATATGCTGAGTTTATGGTCCATCATGGTGAGGAAGCAGGAAGTTGCTGGTCGCATTGTGTCCACAGTCGGGAAGTGATGAGCACTGAATGCTGGCCTCAGCCTGTGTTCTCCCTCTCATGCAGCCCAGAAGCCTCCGGTCATGGAATCATGCTCACAGATTTGTTTCCATTGTGAGTCTAAATCCCATCAAGTGAAGATTAACCACCACAGGGCTGGGGAGATGGCTCAGGGGTTAAGTCGCTTGCCTACAAAGCCTAACGACCCAAGTTCGATTCCCTAGTACCAACCTTGTGCCAGATGCAAAGTGATGCATGCAATCTGTAGTTCATTTGCAGTGGCTGGAGGCCTTGGCGTACCCATTCTCTCTCTCTCTCTCTCTCTCTCTCTCTCTGAAAATAAATAGATAAAATATTTTTAAATAAAAGATTAACCTTCACAGTGGCTAAGTGGATTACATTTACTAAAACTTCAGTGATGCAGAGAGAGCACTTAACACAGGGCAAATCCTTTAGCTCCTACGTTCTGTGCCCATCCATCCATACCCATTCTCTGAACATCTATCTGTCTTTGCAGTCCTGTATTGAAGCCGTATCAATCCCCAGGCAACTTCTCAATGAACATTCTCTCTCAGGATTTTACTTCTCCTCGGGACATTCTACCTTGCACCTTGTCCTCCTTAAGAAATAAGGCATGGAGCTGGGGAAATAGCTCAGTCAGTAAAATTCTTCACTTGCAACCCTGAGGATCAAACTACATTTCCCAGCACCCATATTAAATGACAGGCATGGGGGAGTGTGCCTATAATCAGCACTGGGGAGATGGAGACAGGAGGATCCCCAAAGCTCACTAGCCAGCTAGCTTAGCCTAATCAGTGAGTTCCAGGCCAATGTGATATCCTGTCTCAAAGGATGAGGATGACCCCCTCCAAGGTCGTCTTCAGACCTGCACACACACACACACACACACACACACACACCATGTGCAAGTGCACCCCAAAAGACACACATGGACACATATACATACATACACACACATGGGCATATAAAAGTTTTTTTAATATTTTATTTATTCATTTTCAAGCAGAGAGAGAGAGAGAGAGAGAGAGAGAGAGAGAGAGAGAGGGCACCAGGGCCACCACCTTGTGGGTCTGGCGTATGTGGGTACTGGGGAATTGAACCAGGGGCCTTAGCCACTAGAGGCAAGTGCCTTAACCGCTAAGCCATCTCTCCAGCCCCTATAAAAGTTTTTTAACTCAGGCATTATCTCATTTTAGAGATCAACCAGGGGAGCCAGCTCATACCTCAAGTCTCCTCATGTAACATGGCCTGGCTCCTCCCCATTCAAACCATCTCTCCACCCCCCCTCCTCTCCTCTGGGCTCTGTGGACAACAGAAAAATAATATTAGTTACTCTGTCATTGGACTCTACCAAATATACAACATCCAAATGATGCTCAGGAAAAATGGTCAAATTAATAAATGAATAAATAAGCATGCACCTCTCTGCAAGGTTCTTAGAACGACTGACTGTTTTACACTACTCATTTTTTAGTCTTATTGCAATCAATACGTTGATAATTCTAGGCTAGAATTTCAATATGGCACACAAGGTAAATTAGTATGAGGTAAGCCATGGTACGAAAATTATACATAATAGTCTAATTAGACCTGGTATCAGATAATTAGATGTGATAAGTGACTTTCAAAGGTTTTAGATGCATTTTCACTAATGGTTGATTCTTGGTAATCTTGGACTTTTTAATGTTGTCTATTGACAGGTAGCTCAGTGACCATCCACTTCAGTTGTGAGCTCCTCGTATTCTACAGCCTTTTTTTTGCCTCTAATGGCACTGTGAGTGTATTTCATTCGTCACACTGGGAGAGATACTGGAGGATAATCTCAGAGGACTCCCAGAGTCTCAGTGTGTACAAATGGCTGCAATTGCTTTAGCCTAGACAATGCTAGTGTCTAAATAATTTCAACTTTATGGAAAGCCTGTCTCGAAACAAAAACAAATAAACAAAAAAAGGTGGACAGTGTTCCTGATGCAACCAAGTTTGTCCTCTGGCTTCCACATGCACATAGACACAAACATGCATCCTGCACACACACGCATACACACGCTGAAACACAAACATACACACACAAAAACACACACATAAACACATACACACAAACACACACATACGTATAAACACATACACACACAAACACACATAAACACATACACACACATAAACACACACACACATACACATACACACATACATACACACAAACACACACATATAAACACATACAAACACACATAAACACATACACACATACATACACATAAACACATACACACAAACACACACACATAAACACATACATACACACAAACACACATGAACACATATACACACTCATACACACATAGTATATCATTTCAGCTTTAATTTTTCTCTTGCCATATCAATTTGAATAAACACAAGGAGACATCTGAACCATCTTTTGTGCTCTGAAATGTTGAAGACCTGCCCTGCTGTTACCATCAGTGGTCATGAAGAAAGCTTCAAAGACTGAAGAATCACTGGGTTGAGGGCAAGGTGAGTCTAATGATATCAGAAGCAAACATCTTTATATAAAACCTATAATTCCCTGATGATTTCTGTCCAGAAATACTAAGATTGCGCCACATCTGAAGGACCATAGAAGGTATTGTGCGGATTATGAGACGGTGCAATTCTTATCCTTCAATTTTTCTCCACCTCTTAAAAAAATTGCCTAGCACTCTTCCATTGTTCAAAGGAAGCAGAATCAACTTTCAATGGTTCAGAAAATTGTATGGAAGGAATTCTTTTTACAGAGTTCTAGATGAGGCAAAGGGAAAGGCATCAGACACACAGAAACACAGAGCTGAATAACATTGGGAAGGTCCTATACTCTATAGGGCCAAAAGGGAAGGAAATGTTGCCCAAGATGGGGAAAGACCATGACGATAAGCCAGAGCTCTGGAGGTTCCCCATGGCTTCCAGAAATGAGGCTCAAACCTGAAGGCTGGGAAGACGGCTCAGCGGGTAAACTGCTTGCTGCTCTGATCTCCAGCACTCATGTAAAATGTCAGGAATGGTGATACACTGGGGAGATGGACAGGTGGATCCCTAGGTAATGGTGACTGGCTAGACTAGCCAAATCAGGCAGCTCCAGATTCAACGGAGAGACCCGTCTCAAGAACTAAGCTGGCCAAGCATGGTGGCACACCTCTAATCCCTGCACTCGGGAGGCTGAGGGAGGAGGATCACCCTGAAACTACATGTGAATTCCAGGTCAGCCTGGGCTAGAACAAGACCCTCCCTTACAAAAAAAAAATAATCCATAAATCAATGAAATGTACAACAGCTAAAGAGGGCACCAGATGTTGACCTCTGGCCTCCACATATACGTATACACATGTGCATGAGTTTGTGTGTTCTCACACATCAACACACATATTCATACCACACATATAATCCATGCCCCAAACAATACTTCTTCCTTGTTGACCAGGGGGTTGCAATCCATGGAGGATCTGTCTCTTGTCACAGAAAGGCACGAGCGGGAGCGGAGGAAGGACAAGAGGACACAAACCAGCCATCCCACCATTCTAGCGACCACAGTCTCCCTCACCCTCTTCCTGTCCTTTGCTATATAACCCGGTCCTGAAGATCCACGTCTGAGAACCAGCGTCCAGAAAGATGCAATTTCAACTGAATGTCCCTCTCACGTCCTTTTTGTGATCTTTGTTATTCAGATTGTTTACAAAGACCAAGGGTCACCAATTACTTTGCCCCGGGAGCTAGATTGTGGAATGCCAGGAAATTGCTTTCAGTGATACAGCAAATTAGAAAGCAGAGTCGCAGAACCCCCAAAGACATCGATTGTCCAGGCTGCTACTTCAAGAGAGGAGGTCAGATGCCTCCCATATTAACTCTCATCTCTGTAAACTCAGCTGAAGGTTTTTATCTAGCTTGAGTTTAAAAAACAAATGCACTTTATTTCTAGGGTAGATAAAGTGTCTTGATATCATGCTTCTGCTTTTATTTTAAAAATTATTATTCACTGCATACATAATTATCCTGCCTGACATCCTACACTTTTACTAAATCAGAACAAACTGAACACAAAATTCATAATCTGTACAATAGATTCGCATTTTCTTAAGTGACACTACCCATCACTCAGGCTTGGTTAAAAGATGATTTCCGGTTCCTGGTTGTTGAATTTCTATGTGGGTCTATTTAGTGCATCAAGATCAACTTAATGTTGATTCATGTTCCTGGAACGATATTGACAATCTCCTCAAAGTTTTCTGTTACCATTGGTTTTCTCTTCATTTGCTCCAAGGATAGTTTTTCATGTGTTCAGGGTTTTGTTTTTTTTTTTTCTATTAGCTAATTTTTTTTCCAGTTAGTTGTGTTCGTTTTCGATGCTTTCTTTCTAGTACTTAATTCTCTTGATAAAAATCACACGAACAATGCATCGGTGTTCTTTGATCTACAAACGCACTGACATTTTACTTGAAGTATTTATAATCCTCCTAATTCTAATTTCAGTAATATAATGTTTCCCAAGAGAACACTATTATTGGGTATTTGGATTATATTGGGAGCCAATTAAACTAGTTAAGGTTATTAACTACTTACGCATTTGTCTGATTTCATCTTTAGCTCTCCCGCTCTGTGACCGTGTGTTGAGTCTCAACTTCTATATCACATACAAATGTTTAACAAGGTCAGATCCTGTGGTCAGGGAGATTTTAGTATAAACCAATCTCTCAGAATTCTGTCTACTGCCCAGACCTCAGTACTCAACTTCAGATTCTTACAATGTCACCTTCCTTTGAACTCCTAGTAGGCATCTGTGCTTTTTAGTTTAACTGACCCATGAGCTGCTCAGACAGTTGGTCAAACATGATTCTCCATGTTTCTGTGAGGATGTTTTTGGATGAGATTACATTTGACTTCATAGGCTGAGCAAAGCCGATTGCCCTCTGCAATGTGGTAAGCCTCCTCCAATCAGTTGAAGGCATTAATAGAACAAAAGAAAGACATCCCTGAGCCAGAAGAAAGTCTGATGGTTGGTGGTCTTGATTTTTATTCCTACCTTTTAACTTGGACTCACACCTGAACTTGCTGAGTCTCCAGCCTGTTGACATTCAGGCATTCCGACTGGAACAGCACCATGGGCTCACCTGGGTGTCAAAGTTGCTAACTCCACCTGTCAACCTTGAGATTTCTCCTGTTCCATAATCCTGTGAGCCAGTGTCTTAAGAAATAAATCTTTTCGTGTACACACACACACACACACACACACACACACACACACACACACACACTGTTATTTCTCTTCTCTGGAAGTCACTGACCAATACAGTACCTCAGAGGTCACATGCCTATAACCAAACATTTTGTTTCTAGTGACAAGTCTACTCAACATAAAACAATTCTCTGCAACTTTCTCCAGGAGGCTGACCACAACCATGTCCAAATTCTCTTTGAAACATCTTGGCTTCTACTTTTGTAGTACATTATACAAAAATCCATTACGAAACCTTGGGATCTAGCCTCAAACTATAAGCAGATACCTCATTTCTTGTCATCTCCTCAGAGCCCTCTCTAACCCAAGCCACCATTATGCCAAACCTCCTGCAAACATCAATTGCCTCCTGATTGGCCATCATTATTTCTGTTGTCTATTGATCTGTGAGTCAGACTGGCCATTCTTCAGCCTAGCAGAACTCCCGTGGCTTCCCAGACAACTCACAGAAAATGCAAATAAACTTTCAAATTGCTCCTGAAAGGTCCAGGGAAGGCACTGCTGCCCCTCAGACCTTATTCTCTTCCACCTTTGCCCAAGTCATGCTGGTCGCCTTGCTGTTCCTCCAGAGAGCCAAACCCAATGTATTTCGGGATTTTGCATATACACCGCTCTCTCTCCCTAGGTTCTCACCTCTAGAGACCCAATAGCTGGCTCCCTTTCCTCTCCCGTGTCTCCATATGAGCACCACATTGCCAGAGAGCCCATCCCTAGCCACCCTTTGCGAAAGGGCAGCCCTCTCCCCGGGTAATGCCATCTGTCTTACTTTCTCCATAGCAGCTGTCATCACCACACGTAACACGCATGCACTCTGACCTCTTGTCTCTTCCACTGGAATATGAGCTCCAATATGTCAAGGAGTCAGTGCATATGTTCCTGTCCAAATTTCTAACATCAAGATCCTGCTTGGAACAAAGCATGTAGTCAGGAAGTGTTTGTTAAATGAATGAATAAACATAAGGATAGGAAGCCATTGTTGAGTGTCGAATTCATAATTATAGACTTACGAACAAAGTGCTGTGGATGTAAACAGGAAAGGTTCCTTTTGCCAAGAGAGACCAAGGGAAGCTGGGCATGGTGGCACACACCTTTAATCCCAGCACTCAGAAGGCAGAGGTAAGAGGGGCACTGTGAGTTTGAGGGGTCAGTCTGGGCTAGAGCAAGACCTTATCTTGAAAACCCAGAGAGAGAGAGAGAGAGACAGAGAGACCAAGGGAGGCTTATCATGGACAATTCTCATTGTTGTAGACAATGTATATCCTGGAAGGTGATGTAAATACAATAAGAAGCTGAGAACACAATGGCTAACAGCTCAGCTTCCTGTTAGACAACTTGGATTCAAATCCTGACTCTGCCACTTACAAGTTTGGTGACCCTTAACAAGGCTCTTTACCTGACCCTCTGCCAATGCAAAAGACACAGTTCCCACCTCAGAGGGAATAAGAGGTAGTTTATTCTGGAGCCAAATATGAGCGACCATAGCTCAGGAACACAGATTTAGGTTACCCAGTCTCTATGTTCTGATGTTTTAGAAGTTTCATGAAGGTTTTGTAGTTACAGACAGAAGAAAGTCGTAAAACAAGGCACTTCTCAAGCACATTGGCTGACCATCAGGTAGGTGGGTTACAGCAAAGCTGGAATGTCTCCACCACAGGCTTCAGATGCTATCTGATGACATTCTTAGCCCTTGGTTTGGTGGAAACTGGGGGTCTGCTGGTACACCCCCAAAAGGTCACACCTGATCAATTGACAGTCACCAGGATGTTCGGTCAGACAGAGGTGGGCAATAATGGTTATTGAGGGGCTAAATGTAGCCCAAGGTAATTGGCTCTAACCCTGCAATATTCCATCTCTGTGGGGTCACAGGAGTCTGTCGGTCCATCCAGCCTTATTGGAAGCAGCTGCAGCAGAAGCAGCTCTGCTCTGGGAACAAGTTCACACCTTCCATTTTCTTGATTCCAGCTAAAAAAAAAAACAGTCACTTCCTGAAGTTAATGTGTGGGTTGAGGGAGAATGTGTGTGTCATGTTTAGCTGGAGCCTGGCATGTAAGCAACCTTGAGGGATGGATGTCATTGTTAGATAAGCAATAACTAGGAGAGGCATTGTGGGTAAGCAAAGAAATGAAGACCACAGGAGTGGGAAAGCAGTGCCCTAACTGGGGCGGGGGTACACAGGAGAAACCAACAAAATAAAAATAAATAAAGAGTTGTGCCCAGACTATTAAGGGTCTCAAATGGCAGCCCCAAAATTGTGGTCTGCATCTAAAAGTGTCAGCAAATCATGGAAGCTATTGAGTAGGGATGTGGTTGTGTGGAGGAAGGGCAGAGATGTCCAAGTGCACATACTCCAAAAAAAAAAAAAATGGGATTTAGAGCAAGACGAGTCTGGCTCTAACCTCAGCTTTGCAAAATTCTAACAAGTTGTGAGACAGCTTTTTAAGACCTCAGTCTTTCCATCTGCTTCTTAGAGATAGCAGCGATGTGTCCATCACACAGTTAGTGTGAAGATTAAATGAGTTATTATATATAAAAAGCTTAGGCCATTGTGGTAAGGGAATATGATTTGGTGGCTCTTTTAAGCATCTCTCTGAGGCAGTGACATTGAGACAGAAAGAAAGGACAGACACAATCTGAAAACTACGTTATACGTAGGCACAACCAGACTCAGATCTTATAACTGCTCAGAACTGAAGAAAGTTCTGGACTTATTGTTTTGCATGCCCATATCGGCCAAGGTCTTTAAGGTGATATTAGGGATGTAGCTCAGTTGGTTAAAAGCACCTAGTATGCATGGGGTGGTTTGATTCTGGTGTCTCCCATAAACTTATGTGTTCTGAATGCTTGGTCCCCAGCTGATGGCAATTTTGAAATGGGACCCTTGTTGGAAGTGTGTTGTGGGGGGCAGGCTTATGGATGGTATAGCCAGCTTCCCCTTGCCAGTGTTTGGCATACTCTCCTGTTGTTGTCCACCTGATGTTGGCCAGGAGGTGATATCCACCCCTCTGCTCATGCCATCATTTTCCCTGCCATCATGGAGTTCCCCCCTCAAGTCTGTAAGCCAAAATCTACCCTTTCCTACAAGCTGCTTTGGTTGGGTTATTTGTGCAGCAGTGAGAAGCTGACCATCAATGAGTAAGCTGACTATAACAATGCACAAAGCCCAGCTACATAACAAGTATGAGGCCAGCTTGAGCTACCTGAGATCCTGTCTCAAATGATGATGGTGGTAATGATGATTTAAACATCCATCCTAATCTTTATTTTATAAACTCTTCAGAATGTACCAAGAACTAGGTTTGGTGACTATTTCATAAAAATCATGCATAAAGGCTACCATGGAGAGCAGACATAATCCACACTTGAGCTGGGAAAAGCCAGGACCTCTACCTTTCTTCCTGGAAAGCAGAAAGTATCCAATGGACCACCTTTATCAGAAATGACTTGTAAACAGCACGGACTCTTGTCCATAAATGTCCTCTAAGTGGAAATCTTGCCTGTTTCAAATGATGACAGCCTAGCTCACACCTTCACAAGAGCAGCAAGGAGATTTTCTGGGGCTGAGGGCAATTCCCTTGATAAGGAAAGGGTATTTCAACACTGCTTAGAGTCCACAAATCATGGAAAAATAACAATTTCTATTTTAAACAGCAGTTGGAAAGCCAGGGGGAACCATATTTTACTGGGCCATGTAAGGACAGAGGAAAGTTGGGTTTGGATTTGAGATTCCAATGGGATGATTGCTGGAGTATATCTCGCAGACATTTTGAAAGTGGGGTTGGAGGTCAAGAATGGCATTTCAGGGAATTTATACAAATATGGAGATTGGCAAAGCCATGCAAGCCAATGCTTCGTTTGCTGAACTTTAAAGAGTAATCTTTGTACATTTGTCCTTGGTGTTTCTTTCACTTTGAGAAAATATTTATAGTTGTCAAGTCAAATTGTAAAAGGAAGTTTCAAATCCATGGCATTTGACTTAGTTAAGTGACAAATTCATCGTTCTATTAGCTCAAATAATGTCAAAAACTTTTTTTAAAGTGAGAATCTCTAGAGGTCTTGGTTTTTGATTTGTCTTAATGGACATAGTATTGATTAATAATTATGTTGATACAGTGAGAAAAATTAGTGTCATGGTTTAATCCAGGTGTCCCCCACAAATGAATGTGTTCTGAATGCTTGATCCCCAGCTGATGGCAGTTTTGGAATTAGAACCTTGTTAGAGCTGTGTTGTTGGGAGGGCGGGCTTATGGGGTTATAAACCAGCTTCCCCTTACCAGTGTTGAGCACACCTTCCTGCCACTATTTGCAGTGTTGTGGCGGAGGTGATGTCCACCCTCTGCTCATGCCATCATTTTCCCTGCCAGGATGGAGTCTCCGCTGGAGTCTGTAAGCCAAAAAAAACCCATTCCTCCACAAGCCACTTTTGGTTGGGGATCTTTTCAGCAACAACAAGAAAGCTGACTGCCACAAGTAGATAGAACTTGAAACTCGGCATTCAAATATATTGGCAATTTGGAGGCCATTTTATGGACTTGAGAAGATATTCTTCATGAACTTCACTTTTGAATAACTTTCTTTTTATGATTGTATCAGTCAAAGCTTGATCTAGAAACAGAATTACCATCTGATATCACATAAGTCATAGGCGCTCAACTTTCATGTCCCTGTGGAAGTTGTGGGGACAGGCATATTTGTGGCACTTGTCATCACATCTCCTGCAGAACCTGACATTGGGAGTTGTTGCAGTCAGCTTCTTAGTTGCTGCGCAGAAAGAACCAAAACAAAAGCGGCTTGTGGAGGAATGGGTTTATTTGGCCTACAGACTCGAGGGGAGACTCCATCCTTGCAGGGAAAACGATGGCGTGAGCAGAGGGTAGACATCACCTCTGCCACAGCACTGCAAACAGCGGCAGGAAGGTGTGCCAAACTCTGGCAGGGGGAAGCTGGCTTATAACCCCATAAGCCCACCCCCAACAACACAGCTTCATCGAGGTTGCAAAACCCAAACTGCCATCAGCTGAGGATCGATCTATCAGAACACATTCAATTGTTTGTGGGGGACACCTGTATCAAACCATGACAGGAGTCTATAGGCGCACTAAACTGGTACATAAGGGAGAAGTCTCCAGGGGACCATAATCAAGGGTAAATGGAAGCCTACGTTGATGAGTTCGAATCCAACAAAGTCAACTGGACACAATGAGACAATGACAGTCTGCATCTATGTCTCGGAGCCTCTCTCCCCAGTGCCTTCTGGGAACTGCTGGAGAGCTGGTGCATTCCCTACAGAGTGGCACACTCATGTGCTGCAGGCCTTGGAGAAGATGGAGGAGCCGATCTGGAAGGAGCTGGGGGAGTGATGAGTTGGGTGCTGAGTCATATGAACCCCACCAACCAGCAGATGTGCCGGGATGTGTGCCATCACCTGCCATGATGCATGAACCTGCCTCTCTGCAGGGAGCTCTGCTTCCACCTTCAGAGAATAGGAAAATGGTTCTCATTCACCCCATACCTTGCATCAAATACCTCCTGTGACCAGCTCTACCCCAGAGCTGTGCAAGGGTAGAAATCTGAGGAAATACAGTCTCCACTTGGCTAAATTAACTCACCACAGTTGGTCGATTTTCTCCTCATAATATTTATGCTTTATAACTCATCAGTCTCTATGGAATATTAATCAACATTGGACAAAAATAATTCCCAAGTTACTTTTTTCACGACTTAACATTTTTCATGGCTTGACTACAGTTTGTTAAAAGAATTTAACTACATCTCTTAAAAATCGAGAGTTTACTGAATTTCTCAAGGATGACTCGCATTTGAGTATTTTATTTAATATCCTAGCACCTACACACACACCACTCAAAGATGAATAAAGCCATTATGATGTCTTTTAAATGGACTATCTCATTGCTGAATGATGAGGAAGTGCTCTGCTCCACCCTCTCTTCCTGGAGCAAGTCTTCCTGGCTTAGAGCTGTGCCTGACCTTTCACCCTAGGTCCTGCAGTAACATACTGACTATTCTTATTTTTTATTTTTTAAAATATTTTATTTATTCATTTTCAAGCAGAGAAATACAGAGAGAGAGAGAGGGGGTAGGGAGGGAGAGAGGGAGGGAGGGAGGGAGGGAGAGAACACCAGGGCCACCACCTTGTGGGTCTGACTTACATGGGTCCTGGGGAATTGAACCCGGGGCCTCAGGCACCAGAGGCAAGTGCCTTAACTGCTGAGCCATCTCTCCAGCCCTATTCCTTATTTTTTTTGTAAACTCTACCTTTTCTCAGGCCATTCTTTATTCCTTAGCCATCCCTCTCCTTGTTTCCTCTTACGTATGACCTCCGACTCTCTTCTCTTCTGGAGGTGATTTCCCTCCCTTACTCATTAAGCTAATGGACTAGAAATGGAGAAAAAACTTTCCTTGACAGCCACTTCTTCCTTGAACTCCTTGAGTGATGAGCTTTTAATGATCTATCACTTTCTTCTTGGTGAAAGGAGGCTGGGGGTCAGACAAGAAGGAAAGTGGAACTTCAAAAGACCACCTATCTTTGCACTCTTATAAGCCCTCCTGCCTGGATCTCATCTGAACTTGCAATTATTTCTTTTTTTGTTTTCCTTCATATTACATAGCAAATCAATCATACTTACAAAGTTTTCCACATGCTTTAGTCTCTTTACATGTGTTATTTTTAAAAAATAATTTTGAGCTAAGCATGGTGGTGCATACCTGCAAACTCTGCACTTGGGAGGCTAAGGCTAGAGGATCATGAGTTCAAAGCCAGCCTGGGCTGTATACAACATGACACCCTATCTGAAAAAATTAATTAATGAATGAATTAATTCAAACTACTTTAAGACATGAATCTTGCTAGACATAGATAGATAGATAGATAGATAGATAGATAGATAGATAGATAGATAGATAGATGGAGGGAGGGGTAAGTGGACTGGTGGATGGTGTCACAGGAATTGTTTTCCCTGGGGAGACACAGATATACATCTATTCACCCCAGTTAGGGCTCAGAATACAGACTCAAGTACAATTACACCAAAACCAGTGTTGGTGAAACAATGAGTTTATTGTGGTTACATACAGGGCAGGGAGAGGGGCTGCCTACAGAAGAATGGGTGATGCAAAGGCAGCTGACTCACCAAAAACCCCACCAAAGCATAGGCAATGATGCATGGAGGCTACATCTCTAGAGCTCGCTGCACACACCTTGGAGGAGATCCTGCACACACCCTGCAGGAGCTCACTGCACACACCCTGCAAGAGCTCACTGCACACACCCTGCAGGAGCTCATTGCATACACCCTGAAAGAGCTCACTGCACACACTCTACAGGAGCTTGCCACACACCCTGCAGGAGCTCACTGCACACACCCTGCAGGAGCTCACTGCACACACCCTGCAGGAGCTCATTGCATACACCCTGAAAGAGCTCACTGCACACACTCTGCAGGAGCTTGCCACACACCCTACAGGAACTCACTGCACACCCTGTAGGAGCTCACTGCAAACACCCTGCAGGAGCTCATTGCAAAGACCCTGCAGGAGCTCACTGCACACACCCTACAGGAACTCATTGCAAAGACACTACAGGAGCTCACTGAACACACCCTGCAGGATCTCAATGCACACCCTGTAGACAAGGAGCCTCATGGAAGAGTCTCCAGCACTCTACATGACTTACATGCAGCCCTGCATGGTGGGAGAGTCTCTTCTCAAGCAGTTGTTTACCCTTTTATTTGTAATCTTAATGAGGGGTCTTTCAAAGTTTAATTCTCCCAGAGTTTGTGACTCTCTCCTCCCCTCCAGAGGAATGTTTCAATTCAGACAATACTGCTATACAACACTGTGAGTCAAGCCCTCAACAGTTGTTTACTGCTCCTATGGGGAGTGGTCTTGTGACCTTTTAAGTTTCAGTTCTCCCAGACTTGTTAACCTTTTGACTTGTTCCCCCCTTTAGGAGGAAATATTTTAATTCAGAGGATATACAACAGAAGGGTACAAAAACATGTGGAACATCAAAGAGAAGGGAACTATTTTTACCATTTACCCACCATTCCTTTTTAAGAGCAACAGTTCTGCTTTTACAAATCTAGAATGATTTGTACCATGAGTTCGAGGCCACCCTCTGAGACTACATAGTAAATTCCAGGTCAGCCTGGGCTAGAGCGAGACCCTACCTTGAAAAACTGAAAAAAAAAAAAAAAGAAAAAAAGAAAGTAAGAAAGGAATTTTATTTATTAAATGAAATCCTTTTGAGCCTTATCAGTAGATCTATTGAAATTATAACCCATAGAAAATTCTAGAACTTGAAAATTTTAAATTATGAACCACTGATAACTCAAGTCCCTTGTTGTATATGGAAGAAACTGAAGCTGTAGGAGTGCATGTGGTCTACTTCCACACAGGAACCAAACTTGAATGTTAGCTTTCTAAATCGGATTGCTTCCTACTAAGCCACATGGAGAAGAAGTATATGACCTGAGAAATTTGCATATAAAAGTCTCCCATGTGATCAAACACCATTGAAGGGCAAAGTTGGAATACAAATGAAGTGATTAGTAGGGTGCTAGATTGAGCTTTTTTGTCCCTACAATATAATACAATACTAGATCCTGGCCTTGCAGTTAAACCCCAGCTAGATATTTGGAACTGGAGATTTTTCCTGAATTGTTATTAACATGTTTACAATGTGATAATGGTGCCATGATTCCATACATATATTTTTAAAGTTCTCATTTGGAAACCCATGCTGAGATATTTACAAATGAAATGATCTGGTATCTTGGATTTAATTCAAAATAATGTTTTATTGGAGAAAAATAGATGCAAGAGGACTAGCCTTCTGTGATAATTATTGAGGCCGGGTGATGCATGCACCAGGGCTCATTATACTCTTCCCATTGCTTCTGTTAATATTCAGAGTTTTTCACCACAAAAAAAAAATCTAACTTTAAAAAAATAAAATCCTGGCACTGGGCCACTAAACTGGGCTCTGGTGTGAAATTAAGCAAGATTTGAGTTCCAAACCTACCACTTCCCAGCTTTCTAACTGTAGGAAGGGTATAAAAGGCCTACCGTCTATAACTACAAACAGGATGATACCTGCTCAGCCCTTCAAATAGCTCCTGGGCCATTTGCAATCACTCGCATTTTATCTAATACGTAATTGCTATTACTGTCATTATTTGAAAAGATGCCTTATCTCCATGGAGTCTTCATCTCCTCCTCCAATTCAGCCGTTGAAAACCTCAGTATTAAGAAAAGAAAAGCTGTGAAGGCCATTATTGTAGATTTTGAGATAGAATACTCACTGAAGGTTTCAGACAACAAGTTAAGCTGCAGAGTGGGAAAAAAAACAGGAAGTGCTCTTTATTATAAAGATGAACTGTTCCCAAATCAAAGCAATCTGGCACACTGCCCTCAAATGAGCAGTGAACTTGGCCTTGGGACGAGTCCCTGTGGCAGCCAGCAGGGTTTGTTCATGGACATAGGACGTGCCCAGGATTGACACCCCTTGGCTCCTCTTTCTGTTCTGCTTCTCCTTTCATCCTGAGCTTCTTATGCTTCATGTAAATGGAAGTCATGTGCTAAGAGTAACGAGACCCCCCAGAAGCATTTATCTACAAGCGCTGTTCTAGATGGGAACATTATAAGAAAATATGTCAAATCAGAACTAAGGCTCTAAAGTCACATTGCTTTCCAAAAGGCACGGACAGGGGATCCATCAGAATTTTCCCAGTGCCCATCTTAAATACTGTTAAGTGCAG
This sequence comes from Zapus hudsonius, assembly GCA_004024765.1. Classification (NCBI taxonomy): domain Eukaryota; kingdom Metazoa; phylum Chordata; class Mammalia; order Rodentia; family Dipodidae; genus Zapus; species Zapus hudsonius. The sequence continues at coordinate 20,528 of PVHP010000231.1, forward strand.
GGCTGTGGAAACAAGCCATGGCACTGCTAAATCATGGACAGACTGGCAAACATAATGGATAAATAGCTAAAAGTAGAGGCCAGGAGCTGGGGAGATGGAGCTGTTCGTAAAGCGAGTGCTTCATGAAAGCATGAGGACCTGACTTGGAGCCCCAGTACCTAACTATGAAGTGTAGTGACTCGTGCCTATAATCCCAGCACTGTGCCTGCAAAGACAAGCGGATCCATGGGACTCACTAGCCAGATGGTCTATGGTGAGCTTTAGGCCAATGAGAGACCCTGTCTCCAATAAAATAAAATAAAAAAGGTGGAAAGCCTTCCTGAGCAACAACAGTTGAGGTTATCCTCTGGCCTACACACACACACACACACACACACACACACACACACACACACACACACCCCTAAAAAAAAGAGAGACTTAGAGACCAGTCTTAAGTCTTTATTTGGAATACAACTGGCTAGCCGCACATTGCTATTGGCATTACCCCTCTTTGTACCTCTGTGCTCCAGGGAAGAATGTCTTCACTTCAAAATCTATTCACTTGCTATCACTTCCATCTCAAAAACTGTCACCCTCTTAGGTGTCCCTATGGCTTTTCCCCTTGGTTCCTCTTAGTGTCTGATCAAAGTCAATCTTCTGGACGTAGCTTCCCTTGACAGTTTGAAATGGAAATTTTTGGAGTTGCTTGCCAAAACACCAATATACTAATGCACCAACAAATTTAGGGTACCCTGGATTCATGTCTTATAAACATAAAGAATTAAATCCATAGACCATAGGTTAAGGTTCAGAGAGACTTTGTTAGATTAAGAGAAGAGGAGAAATTACATGAGGAGGAGAGAGGGGGAAAGCTCCTGTGGGGAGTAGAAGGGGAGATGTCTGAGCAGTTGGGACGAAGGGGGCTTACCAAAACTTGGAGACTAAGCTGGCCAGCCAAGAAGAGAACATGCCTTCCCCTGGGAGAAGTATTTTATAAACTCCTGGTGGTAGTTCCTGCCTACCAATTCAGGTGAGCTAGGGAGACAGCTGATTGGTCAGGGCTAGGCTGGCTCTAGAAGTTCTGGGGTCTGAAATTTGACCAACCACAATGTCAGGATTAGATTTGAATTCTAGTAAAGGAGACCTCCCACTCAAGGAGGGGTTCTGGTTAGGGTTAGGGCTCAGATTGCTTCTGGAAAAACAGATTAAGCCAGGGATAAGAAGTCATATCATTCTCTGATCTGAGTGAACTGGCTCAAAGACATTCCTGTTTTTTTTTTGTTTTTTTTTTGTTTTTTTTTTTTACTTTTAAGGGGCCAGTCACCCTAAACTGACTCAAGCTGATTGATACTGTAAACCACTGCCTGACCTCAAATTCTTTCTCCATTTTATGTCTGTGTTACTAGTCTTGATGACATTTGTCATCTTTAAACACGTTAATTTAGTCAGTCAATCAATTAAATTCTCTCTCTTCTTCTATGTATATATATTCATTTTATTCTTTAATAGATCCCTAGTATCTAAAACCCAACCTGGCACACTGTTGGTTAATAACTATCTGGGTATTTTGTTTTGAGACAGGATCTCACTCTAACTCAGGGTGACCTAGAACTCACTCTATAACCTAGTTGGTCTCAAACTCATGGTAATCCTCCTACTTCACCCTCCCAAGTGTTGGAATTATAGGCATGAGCCACCGTGCCTGGTTGAAATAAATATCCATTTAGCTGAATGAATGAACCAACAAAGAAAATAATTACAGCAATGCACAACATACAGTCACTCATTGGTTTTTTTCACATCTCTTTATAAGAATTCTCAACAAATTATAGAAAGCATAAAGTTTAGACATGACAAACCCAGTGACAACATACTGAAGAGGGAAAAGTTGAAAGCATTTTCTCTGAAATCTGGAATAAGATGAAGATTTTCCTGTTTTACTACTTTTATTCAACATACTGGAAGTTCTAGCCAGAGCAATTAGGCAAGAGAGAGATAAATAACATCCAAATTGGAAAGGAGGAAGTCAAATTATCCCTATTTGCAGACGACATAAACTTATACACAGAAAAACCTAAATTCTCTACCAAGAAAACTGTTAGAACTGATAAACAAATTCAGTAAAATTGCAGAAACAAAATCAACGTGCCAAAAATAGTAGCACAGCGCTACACTATTAATGCACCAGCAAGATATAATAGAAAGCACAATCCCATTTATAATAGCTACAAAAATAAAAGACCTAGGAATAAATTTAACCAAGGAGAAAAAACATACCTACAATGAAAATTATGACACTAAAGGAAGATATCGAAAACGACACCAAATCCAATTCGAAAATGAAAAAAATCCACGTTCATGAATTGAAAGAGTGAATATTGTTAAAATAGCCACATTACCCAAAGTGACTTATAGATTCAATCTCTATAAAAGTCCAAGCATATTTTTCACAGAAACAGAAAAAAAAAGTCATGAAATTCACATGAAGCACAAAAAAGTTTGAATAAGCGAGTCATTCATGAACAAAAGAACAAAGCTGGAGACATAATAATACTTCACTTCAAAACACACTGCAGAGCCATAGTGACCCAAGCAGATCATAGTGACCAAAATTGGCAAAGGCCAGTTCCCTCTGCTGACCACCTAGGTCTATCTCCTGAGTGTCAGATGTCAATCTGAGGATTTGATTTATCTCAGACATTGGGCCTGGTGGTACATGTCCCCCTTCTGGGAGACAACAGCATGTGATCTTTTCCTATAGTCCACACATAAGCTCATTTTCTCAGTGCAATAGCTTCTACTTTCCCATGAAACAGCATGGGTGGGATGAGGGCTGGGATTTGGTAGGACATCTCAGAGCTTGTCTGTACAGTTTCCAGATCTGGACTTGACTTTAGTGCCTTAGTCAGCTGCCTTAGGTAAAAGATTATCTAACATATTTCAACATCCATTTTAAATATTCCTAACACATTTAAAAGAACATTCATCTGACTGCAATCAAGACGTTACCACAATATTAGTGATCCTAGGTGTCCCAGCTTTGTTTCTTGAACACACATAGTTTATATAGATATGTATATTTTTTGTGGGAGCATGTATTTGCATATGCTGCTTAGGTTTACTGTTTCAGGGAGAAAAGAAACCTATTGCCTCAAGCATGTTGAAAATCATGTGAATTATGTAGCAATTAAATGAAAGATCGACTCACTCAGGGAAGCGTTTCTTAAAGAGTAAGATATGAGCTGTGCCCGAATCCACATTAGCCTGACTCCAAATCTCCTTAGACGTTGGGTCCTAAGTCAATGCAGCTGTCTGCAGAGTCATTTGATGATGTCTGCAGAGTTCTGCATAAAAAAAGAAAGGGCAGAGCCCACGTGTGGTAATGCACATACCACATTACCACAGTTGAAGTTGGAGTTGAAGGCGGGAAGATCAACCTGGGCTGCAGACCCAGATCCTGTCTCAACAACGGGGAAAAAAAAAGCAAGAGAGAAGCAAAGCCTTCCTCTGCAGCTTCTCCCTGGCACTAATATACCTTCTCAATTAGGAGCACATTTGATTGCAGGATGTCTTTTTAAGGGACTCCACATAGGGCATTGCTGTGGCATTATAACACCTATTATTTTTTTCCCCCTGTCAGAGGAAAACACTCCTTCTGAACAGGCTCTGTCAGAAGGTGACAGCTGGTTTTTGTTGGATATAGAATTAAGTAAACAGTTAAGACACTAGAGCTTTTACTAAGATGATTTAATAAAGCTCATTAATGTTGTTGATTACATAGCTGACCCACATAGAATACAAAATTCAACTCTGCACAGTGATTTGTCATCAAAATGTATTGATGTAACAAATGCACTGAGTCTCAATGTTAAATTTAATCAAATTTGTTAAGAAAAAAAAATAGCACAAAGGGAGAACTATCGGAAACCCCAGTGTACAGTTAGCATTTATTTCCTTTGTTTTCTAACCCAGGTATTTGTTCTACTTCACCAGGAAAGCAGAGATCACTTATGTAACACACAATTATTTCTGAGGTTAGAGATCAAAGCTACTAAATCAATCAATATAAAGTCAATGGGTAGCTAGAGAGAGCAGCAGCTCTCAGCAAACATCCTCTCTCTTTCTCTCTCTCTCTCTCTCTCTCTCTCTCTCTCTCTCTCTCTGTTGTATGCATAGTCCATGAATCAGCAAGAAAGAATCTGACCCAGCAAAATTCACCCCCATGTCTGAGTGGTGACGCATTCACCTCTGAGCCTCCCAGCAAGCTTGGATATTTTCTGCCTCCATGGCTGGTTCATTCATTATGTGCCCACCACATGGACACCAGGGATATCATTCAGTCTACTTGATGAGTCTCTGAATCATTTTCCATCTATTAAGATTTCTCAACCCCCCTTCAGCTAGCTGTATGGCAGTGGCAAGGGAGGGTAACTCTAGTTTACATTTTGTTCCATAGATCCTGACAGTGAAGAACCAAGCCTTAGCTTGTAAAATATGAGAAGTAAGCTATGAAAAAAAACTGGCAACATTAAACATTTATTATTTTCTGAGCAACAGCTCCCTCGGTCCTCTCAAAAATCGTCAGAGGGGTCTGGGGAGAGAGCTCAGATGGTAAATGTTTGTCTCCAAGCATCAGGGTTTGAGTTCAATCCCCAGAACTCATATAAAAATGCCAGGCATGGTGGCATATGCCTACAATCCCATCACTGGGGAGGTGGAGATAGGAGAAAGCCTGGGACTCACTGGCGGACAGTGTTCCTGAGGGTGAAACCATCTAAGGTTGTTGTCTGACCTCCACACACATGCACACACAGGTGCACCAGCCCCTCCCCCCAACACACACACTCACATACAAATCCTCTGAGTTGACTATCTCCCCTTGGAGGAATGAAGACCCAGGGCCCAGGGAGCCCCAGTAGTATTGTATACAAATACTGGGAGAGATGGCCAATTGGGGCCTGCACCCAATGTCGTGATAATAATAGTGTAATATTATGAGAAGTGTAAAGTGGGGAAAGAGCATGGGATTTGGGATCAGCAATACAAGCTCAAGTTCAAGCTGAGCACCAATCTAGTAGTGTGACCTTGAGCAATGTCTCCGGGCTCATTTCCCCAGTAGGTAAAATAGGCGTGTGGGGGGAAATCCCCCACATCTTCTCAGAATTAACTGTGTGGTTAATTTTGAACAGCTGCTGTTGACTGGGAACAAGTTGGAGCTCTGAGAGCACCCACTCTGGGGGTTCTGTCTGAAACACTGTTGCAAGCTAAACTCGGTGGTTTAGCTTGAAGGTGAAGTTCACCTATTCTTTTACCCTTCTTTCTTTCAACAGCATTCTAAGTTATCACTAAACTTTCAACAGACAATCAGTTTAGGACACTTTCAGTTACAGGTACAAACAACCCTAACATACTTAGCCTTGAATTCAACCCCTCAGTTGAATTTCCAACTTTTGGACTCCCACCCAGAGGGGTGCTCAGCTGCTTAAAATGAAACTTGTTTCTGTCTTTGTAATCGTGAATCCTGTTTGTTTATTTTTAAATATTATTTATTTATTTATTTGCAAGGAGAGAGAGAGAGAAAAAAAATGGTTGTGAACTCCAGATGCATAGGCCACTTTGTGCACCAGGCTTTATGTGAGGACTGGAGAATTAACCCCAGGTCCTTAGGCTTTGCAGGCAAGCACCTTAAACTCTGAACTATCCCTGAAGCCCCTGAATCCTGTTTAGTAAAGTCTGTTACCTACCTTCCTCTACCAGCCTTGTGAGTGTCTTGTGGCCCAGAAACGGTTTGTTCTTTGCTGCTTCCTGGGTAAGAACTAAGTTCTAGCAGAGCTCTCAAGAGCAGAAGTGGTCCTCTCACCTTAGCCAGATAGTAGGCTAGTGTTCTCCAGTGACCTTGCCCTTCTCTGGGACCCTTGAATCTCCTCTTATCTCCCCTGCATGCAGGACCCTTCTCCTTACATAGCTGAAGACTTTATCAAGAACTGTAAATGACTCGTCATGCTGTGCTCAATAAAATGGGCAGTAATAATGAGCTAATCTGGGAAGGCGAAGTTGAGGGACAGTCTTCAGTGAGGTAGAGAATTGTTATTTGATAAAATGATTTTTTTCTGAGGATCTGCATTCCCAAATCATAATTTTTTGAGTTTTTAAAAAATTTTATGGGCTGAAGAGATGGCTTAGCGGCTAAGGCGTTTGCTTGCAATGCAGAAGGACCAGAGTTGGATTCCCCAGTGCCCATATACAGCCAGATGCACAAGAGGGCGCATGTGTCTGGAGTTCATTTGCAGTGGCTTGGTGCGCCCATATTCTCTGTCTGCCCCCCCTCTCATAAAGTAAAATAAAATATTTTTAAAAAATTTATTATCCATAATTAGATACACTTAATAAAGGACTAATGTGTTGATGTCTCCACTTCCCCTATTTCCCTCTTCCCTGTCCCCAGTCAGTTGGGTATCCTCCTCTGTGGGCAGTCTGGATCAGTCCATGGGGTAGCCAAATCATAATTTTTGTATCAATAGGAGTTACCAAAAATGTTGGCGGATAAAATTAAACATTAGTTTTTGTGCAGGACTTCTCAGTGCCTTTAATACTTTAATAGTACATTGAAAATATCCAAGTCAGCAGGGTGTGATGGCGCACACCTTTTATCCCAGTACTCAGGAGGCAGAGGTAGGAGGATCTCTATGAGTTCAAGGCTACCCTGAGACTACATAGTGAATTCCAGGTCAGCCTGGGCTAGAGCAGGACTCCACCCACATCATTTTACTGGATGTATATTTAGCAGGAAAAGCTCTGGGGAAGTCTTGGACTTGGATTTGGAGGCGCCAATAATAAATGTAGGACTCAAGGGCTACATAGTGTTCTTGTAATTTAGGGAGTAAGATGACATACCCCAGTTCATCTGCACACCTGGAACTAGAAGCTTTTGACAGACCAGCAGGCTGGCCAGACAAACAATAAGCTGGACCGTTTCTAGAACTCTCCAAGGCTGGTTCATATAATGTAAGGCCTGGGAAGTACCTCAGTCCTTGCACTATTAAGGGCAGTGTAAAGAAGTCCCAGTGGAGGACACATGGAGCTCAGAGTCTTGAGAAATCTTTGAATGAATAAAGAGAAGACTAGAAGAGTCAGAGGAGAAATACAGAAGATATCCAAAGGCTACGAAGCTCTAGTAGTATCTGCCCAGCCCACCTTCATCTGAAACTGTTACCTGGGTAAATGTGTTCACAGGCTTCAAGAGTGTTGACTATTACTCAAATAATATCCTAGTGTTTTGCACAAACTCCATGGTCATGACAATGAACTTGGAGAATAAATATACATACATATACATACATATATGTATGTATAGGTTTTTCGAGGTAGAGTCTCATCTAGCCCAGGCTGACCTGACCTGTAATTCACTATATAGTCTCAGGGTGGCCTTGAATTCATGGTGATCCTTCTACCTTTGCTTCCCAAGTGCTGGTATTAAAGGCATATGCCACCGTGCCTGGCTGAACTTAGATATATTAAGCTTAGCAACTAAGTAAACAAAGTGCTGTTTTGGTTGAACTATGTGATGGTTTACACTGATTTTCAACTTGACAGGACCTAAGATCACCTAGGAAATGAGCCTGTGGGCATGCCTGTGAGGGATTATCTTGATTAGGTTAGTTGAGGTGAGAAGACCTACTTTACCTGTGGGAGACAGCATTCCCTAGGCTGGGGTCCCAGTGTGAGTAGCAGCAATGAACACTCTGCTTCCTCACTGAGGGCTGAATGTGACGAGCTGCCTCAAGCTCCTACTGCCATGCCTTCCCCACCATGATGAAATCTAATCTGGAACTGTAAACTGAAATAAACCCTTCCTTCCTAAAGTTAGGCTTTTTGTCCCAGCAGTGAGAAAGTAACTGATAAAAACTGGAACTAACTGGGTTTTCTATTGAACAGAATTCCTAAAAGTAGGAGTAGAAATCAAACTGACCACCCAACCAGCTGGAAAAGACACAGAAATGAACTTCAATTCCCAGGAAGATCTGATTTGAATCAATCCATTAAATTTTCACTTAATCCATGTGCTCGCTTCAGAATAGGAAGTCCTCTGCATTTCTGCATTCCTATAACAATCTTACCCTTTATTATCCTCTACAGAATGCACCAGAATTTCATTTGCCAACTTCCAACCCCCCTCTTAACAAGGCTTGAATCTGGTCAAAACCAGCCTGGTTCAGAGTGTTGACTCAAGTTTGCACTGGGACTGTTTTGGTCTCTCCACACTGCCATGCCTCAGTTTATCCACTTGTAAGATAACCAGAAAGCAAGTGACCCCCCAGATTGAGTCTGAAGTAATAAATTACTGCAAAGTGCTTTTCAAATGAGTGTGTGATGAATGCTTAATAATCTCTCCAGTATTAAAGACATAAAGATGAATTAGCCAGCATTTTTGTCTTCTTTGAGAACAGTAATAGCAGCCTTATTGGGTGTCAGTCCACCTAATTAAGTCAATAAGTACTTGTGGGTTGATTCACTGTGAAAAATACTTATTAATTGTCCATTTGGTAAAATTAAGCATTTTCCATAAGTCTGGCAACCTGGATGTTGTCTATTTTTAATATCTAATAAAAACCCCTTTAAAAGAAAGACATTCATTTCTAACCCAAAGAAAATGTTCTCATTATATCTAAATGTGAAATCTTGAGGTGAGGGAATTTGAAAAATGCAGTCCAAAAGAATAGTTCAGTGATGCTACATAACTCAAAGTGTGCACCTATAAAGCAAAGTTATAAATGTTTAATTATGTTAAAAATAACTTTTAAGACTTAAATAGATTAAAAATATCATCTGTGTCTCTTAGTCAGAGACCCAGCAAATTACGAAGTTTTAACATTCCTTTTGGAACGTCAGCCTAGTTTACAGTATTGAGAGCCCAGCAGCTGGTTTGGCCAAAGTGTAATATGTATGTAAACAGTTTTGTATTCACTGATAGAAAATAGAAACTGATAGAATTTTTTCCACTATTAATAGAAACAAAAGTCCATGACTATGAGGAAATATAACTTAATGAGTGCACACTAACATGAATTTAAATATGAGTCTCATCCTTGAGTTCAAAGCCAGTCCCAAACTTTTTTTTTGGCATGTGTGTGATGTATGACATATGTGATATATTCATGTGTGTGAAGATGAGAGTGCTCCATGTGCCTATGTGTGGAGGCCATAGGAGAACATCAGATGTCCTCATCACTTACCTGTGTATTTCCCGTAGACAGAGTCTCTCCTTCAACCCACCAGTGAGCCCCACCTATTCTCCAATCTTTGCCATCCCACCTCTCACTGGGGTTCCAGATGTGAGTGACCACATCTAGCTTTTCATGTGGGTTATGAGAGAACAGAACTCCAGTGGGCCCTTATGCTTAAGTGGTAAACACTCTTAACCTCTGAGACGTCTCCGCAGCCCCAGTCCTGAACTTTCTAAGTCTCTGGAGCAAGATGGATTTCTGGCTGCTATGATGCATTCAGTAACTTGGCCACTGGGAATTTTCTTGTATAGAGTAGGCTGGGGGAGGGAAGTGAGTGGCAGGAATGGAGCAGGTCCTGTGAGATGCCACACTGAGGTTTTGAGGAAGCACAAACTTTATTGAGCATAAATCTTTCATAAAATCCAAAGATCACTTTGTCCGTACTTGAGTCCACAAAAACAAGGGCTGCAGATGAGTATGTCGGTTCAGGAAGCAGGGTGCCAGGAGGTCACAGTGTCCCCTGACAGGACCTCAAGCCACCTCTGGGCCATAATGGCATTATCTGAGCCAGGCAAGGGGAGGTTGGATGGTTAGAAAGAAGATGTTCTTGGTTAAACTGAAGACTATTCTGAGCACTAGAAATAAGAAATCAAACCTTAAGCCACACACTGGTCTTGAAAAGTACTAGTGTCCCCCTCTCCCCACCCCAAACTTGGGAGTTGTTACGAAGAAGTGATCTAAGACAAATGGGAAGAGGTTTCTTTAATGGTATATTGTACTGGAAATCTGAAGGCCTGCAGCAGATTTAAGCTCCAACTCTTGTGAAGTTATCAAAGTGCTCATGAATCAAGTTTTCATATACTTTATGGTGGATGAGGCTGTCCATTGTATCATTTCTTTCTTTGGATTCTCAGGCGTGGTTTGGCAGTATAAGAACTCTGTATCACTAACAAGTTTGATAAAAAGTAAATACATGGGGGGAAAAAAACAGGGCCAGAAGCTACAAAAAGAGGAACATGTCTTCTAACCCTGGAATCCATGCCCATAATCATCTCAGGATTGGAAGCTTTGCACAATAGAATCATCCTGTTTATAAGTGATGGGGCTTGTTGGGAGGTCTAGAATCCCCGAAGTGCGTGGGCACCAGCTCTGGGAGACAGAGTCACAGGCAATGCCCAGCCCACAGAAGAAAGTAGCAAAAGAACAATTCTGTTCCCTTAGCTGCAGAGGGGGACCTGTGAACAGATCTATCTCAGCAGGAGAATGACTCAGTGAATATTTGAATATGATTATGTCTTCCTTTGCCTTAAGCCTTAAAGGCTGGCTTGTGTCCGGCCCTGTGGCTTGAATCTTAGAGGAGGAATGCAGTGACATTAGACCAGGATGATGTAAGGTAATGGTATCCGTGCACATCTGACGCTGTTGCTAAGGTGAAGCCTGTTTCTCTCTAATCCAGCTGGAACGTGAAGTCGTTGCCATTTCTGGGAAAGAATATATCCATAATACGAACCCTTTTTTGGTAGCAGATCAAACAAAGCCAGATGCTTTCTCTTTGTACAAATTATTTTTAAAATAAGGATAAAATTTTTTATTATAAAATATGACACCCGTGTCCTTGGGAGAATAGCCAGAGCACTTTATGCCAGTTTGAAATTTAATTGATCAAGAAGATATATATATATATATATCAAGGTGGGTATGGTGGTACAGACCTATAATTCCAGCTCTGGCATGAGGATCATGAGTTTAAAGCCAGCCTGAGCTACATAGTGAGATCTTATCTCAAAAATACAAATACAAACCAAGAAACAAAAAAATCCCAACCAACCAAAGCACCAAAAAAAATGTGTGTGCATACACAAATATATATCAAGAAATATAAACTAAAATAAAAATATATTATAAATTTGATATATATTTAATAATATAGTATATATTTAATATATTTCCATACAATATATTTTATAAATATATATTTGTATGGATCACATGTGTGATCCAAATAAGTCCTAGGATGAGATGCTTTAAGGAATCCCCCTGATACGCGGAAGTAGGTTTTGAATTTGTGAACAGGAAAACCTAGAAGTTAAAAAGGAAGATCTGAATCCCCATGCTTGGTGACAGAGAAATAGCAGCGAAGGGAGACTGAATATGAAGAGAAAAAGGACAGAACCCAGCCCACAATGGCTTGGAATACTTAGTTCTGCCCTTACTGCAGTGAGAATCCAGCTGCAAGATCGAGAAAGAAGAAGTGGAATTTGGTGACAACCTGAAGGCCAGAGCAGTTGAGCACGAGGGCACTTCCACAGGAATACCTCCCAGAGTCGCTTCTGGGTTTGAAGCCCTTAGAATGCTCTTCCACAGAGAACCAACTGGTGACATCCTCCCCCACCTCCACAGATCTCTGCTAACAACACTCATAGCTTGAATCTCATAAGATCCCCACAGGCTCTTGTCTTGAAGGCTTGGTCTCCGGCTGCTGATGCTATTTCTCTTATTTTTATTTATTCATTTGCAAGCAGAGAGAGAGAGAAAGAAAGAGAGAATGGCACGAGAGGGCCTCCAGTGGCTGCGAGTGAACTCCAGATGTATGTGCCAGTTTATGCATCTGGCTTTACTGGGGACTCGAACCTGAGTCTTTAGGCTTTGCAGGCAATCGCCTTAACTGCTGAGCCATTCCTCCAACCCCATGATGACATTTTGAGATATTCTGGCAAATTTAAGAGGTGGCAGCTGGGCTGAAGGAAGTATATCACTGAGGGTGGGTCCCAGTTATCTCCACCCACTTCTTGTGTCATCTTTTGTTTCCTGCAATACTGATGGGAATGAAGTGTCCACCACACACTCCTGAGGCCACGAACTGAGCTGTTCCACCCTGCCTTCCCCACCATGATGGCCTGCAACCCTCTGAAACCATGAGTTAAGATAAATATTTCCTGTTTGAAGTTGTTTCTGTCAGGTATTATTGTCAAAGCAACACAAATGTGACTAATAATGAGTTCTTTGTCTATGAGACTGACCCTTGAACCTGGCCAGGCAAGTTATGCAATGAGTCTTCCCTCCCAGCACCACCTCGGGTGCCTGCTCTCACTCACCATGACCGACTTTCTCTTTCCCTTCTGCGTTTCCTCTCTTTCTAATTTACTGTGTAATGTGGTATTTTTAGAACCAGTATGGATCATGGTCAAGGATGTGAACACTGCTGGGCAAGATGGCACACGCTCTTTAATCCCAGCACTCAAGAGGCAGAGATAGGAAGCTTACTATGAGTTCTAGGCCACCCTGAGTCTACATAGTGAATTCCAGATCAACCTGAGCTAGAGTGAGACCCTACTTTAAAAAAAAAAAAAGGAAAAAAGAATGTAGACACTACTGAGACTACATAGTGAATTCCAGGTCAGCCTGGGCTAGAACAAGACCCTACTTCAAAAAAAGAAAAGAAAAAAAGAAGGAAAGAAAGAAAGGAAAAAGAAGGTGGACACTAAAGCCATGTCCCTGAGCTAAAAGGACTTCATTATTGATCAGCGACATGATGGTAGGAAGGTGTGATGGTTAGGTTTTGTTGTCAACTTGGATCTTTTTAATTATCTTAGGTGGGTCTCTGAGGATGATTACAAGAAGGCAGCCTCTCAGTAGGGGGCAAGATGTAAGGAAGCTGAAAGGAGCTAGACGTAAACATCCTTTCCCTTGTGGGCAGTGCAGGAAGGAACTTCCAGAGACTCAGGAAGCCATTAAGTCTGGGGAAGGGTTCTAAGACCCCACCCTAAGGTTATATAAAGGGGAAGAAATTCTCTCCTGGCCCTCCCTACCTGTTTGCTATTGTGTGTGTGGTGTAGGTGATGGGTTTTTCTCTCTGCTCGAACCTGTGAAAGAGGGCCAGCCTCTTTCCCTGTTACAGAACTTCCCCTCAATCTGTAGTTTCAATAAATACTTTCCTCCCCCAAATTGTCCCTGGTTTGAAGACTCATCCCAGTAGCGTGTGGCTGACTATGACAGAAGGTTATTCCATTACTTAGGTGGCTTTGTTTATGTTTAAGGACAGTTGGTGATGTGTCCAACAGAACTGTGCTGGACACGTCATAATCAGTCTGGAAGTGTTTAAAAAATGGACTCTCCCTGTCTCCAGTCTATGGGAGCTGAGCAGGAGTGTTATGTCATGAATAGCACTGAGGGGAGGTAAGAGATGAATTGTACATTTTCCATGGCTATATATATTATATACCCATTGGAATATGGATTTCAAGGGCAGTATGTGCATAGGTCCAGTCACCAGAGGCCCTCTGCTGGTCAGAGAACCTAGATAACTAACTAGTCTCCAAGATGTGCCTGTGGAGAAAGACTGAGAATACTGGTGATCCTGTTTAATAGTGGAGCCACAGGACTTCCTGGGTAACTGTGGTTTCCAGAAATGAAGACACAGAAGCATGGAGTTATGGTGAACGTCTCACTCCTCGCCTATATTGCAGGGCAAGGCTCAAATGTGAGTGAGAACAGAAGTCATGAGTAAGCTTTGTGAGCCCATCTACCTGAGAGATAAGCATGCTCCTTTTGAAGAAGACTTGAAGGAGAAACGCTCATCTTCACAAATATGCTGAATGGCACCTGACCCCTGGCAAGCACCCCGGGCCATGTGGGCTGATAGGACCAGAACGACCTGTCTTACAAATGTGATCTTTGGGCCAAAGGCATCTGTGATTCTGGAAAACCAATGCTTTCACCCATATCTTCAAAGTGTGTAAGAGTTCAAATCATCTCAGTTTCAGAGCTGGACATGCCCATAACCACTGCTCTGACCTTTCCCCTGCAACTTCAAACACCCTTGGATGAGAGGAAAGGAGGCAGGACACAACTATCAGTCTAGAAAAACACAGTAAGACCACTGGCATTGGACAACCTGTTGGAAATATTGTTTTACTGTCCCGCTTTCCTACCTGTGGTAGGAGGCACCTTTCCCTGAGAACCAGCGGTGAGCTCACAGGGGTTCGTTTGGAAAAGACTCCTGAGCATCTGCTGGACACTGCATGTGTCTAACTCAAGAATATTTGCAATTTCTGTGTGCAATCAAACTGTCTTCCCTTTGATCTTTTATATCGTTGCAAAGTTGGATTTTCAACAACTGCTAAGAGGAAAAGCAAGTACCATAAAACAATGAGCATGAACAAACAGAAATGGTGGCTACAGTCTGATTTCAGGCTTTAAGCATTACATGCAATGCCCAATAGGAAAGCACAATTACTTAATAATCCCTTAATTTGGATTAAGAAAGAAATAGACTTCTTCTTTTCAAATATTTTGCATCAGCTTTCCAAATAGCAACTGAGTCGTAAAAATAAATGCTAAAGTATTTGGGTGTAACAATTTAATAAACACAATGAGGAGATGTTTCTCTCGACGAGGAACATTGTGAAAACCTTCCAACAGCAGCAACACGAACTAAGAGAGTTTGGAAATCTCTACCTTAGTTCATTGCTACTTTTTAAAACATGTAATGATCCTTCTTCAGTGTGATCTCAGGAAGGTTCTAGAGCCTGATACTGATGCAGTCATAGCAGTAGGCAGAGCTAATGTACTCTGAGCACAGCTGTGTGTCATGTTCTGTGGTGTGTGTTTCTCAGACATTGGTTCATATATACTTTCAAGAAACTTATATTGAGTAACAAAAAAGGGAAAAAAAATCAAGGAGATAGTGGAAGTGGGGGAGGAAATATCAAGAAAGAAAATCCGGCTCGTATCTGTACTTGATTGCATCAGCTAATTCCTTCCTTTACCATGCATCTGTCATTGATCGCTTTTGAGGGAATTGTTTGGGGGGGGGGGCATGGGGCATGCTGACACACATCTCTTCATCCCAGACAGGGCACAGATGACAGACCAAAGTATGATTGCATCAAAACCAGTGATGGTGAACCAATGAATTTACATAGCAGGGTGAGGGGTTGCTTACAGGGGCAATGGAGTACCCAGAGCAACAGCGCCATGGAGAAGTGTCATCCAGTCCTGGATGATGACTCCCTATAGCTGCTTAGGTGGGGCTTCGTGTGTCTGGATTACCCCATGGATACTCCTCCCTCAGCCTCAGGTGAGGGATCTCTTATAGAACGCGGATGACTCGAAGGCAGCCACCCCAGTAGGGTGACACTCAGGGAAGAAGCCAGCCCTCTGAAGCACTCTGCAGGCAGCTCAACCAGAGAGTCCTGGGTTCTAGTCCCAAGCAGTTGGCTTCTCTTTCTATAGCCTTCGAGAGGGGTCTTGTAGCCTTTTCCCAGACTTGTTGACTTCCAGACTCTCATGAGCTTCCTGCCTCCCACCAGGAGGGGCTTAAATCACTGTGTAACAATGGTCAAAATCTGCCCTCAACCTTTATTTATCTATCACTCCTATAACCTTGGAGTGTGGTCCGCGACCTTTACAGTTCAGTTCTTCAGACTTCTTAACCTCTTGACTCCTTCCTTCTGGAGGAAATGTTTCCATTGGGAAGAAATGGCTCTAGAACAATCTTCTAGGGTGTGCCAGGCACAGAAAGTCTAGATTCTGGACCGACTGTGATGATTTATGATGATAACATGTTGACTGGGAAGGTAGACTGGAAGTCAATCATTAACTTGGTTAATGTATAACCATACCTGTAATAAAAGAAAGGAGGAGATCAGTGGCTATAAAATCTTGCTGTTCAGCCTCAGTATCACCTGGGAGCTTGTTAGAAAAGTAGAATTTCAGTACCCAACCAGGAACTCCAGAGATTGGATCTGCATTTTAACAAGCTCCCTTGGGGATGTGTGTGCACATTAAAATGTGAGATGCTCTCTGGAGTTCAGAGGGCTATGAGAGGAAGGAACAGGTGGGCCCATGCTTATCCTGCAGGGTAGGGTTCTCTGCAAAGATGGCTTCCAGAGAGCCAGGCAGTCTCTCTTTGGTAGCCTTGGAGGACAAGGAAAGAACTTCCATTTCCCCCTCCCCCTCTAAGAGCTATTCAAAGATGATTAAAGGTCGTTATTATCTGCTTGGGCTGCCATAACAAAATTCCCCAGACTGGGTGTCTTTCCTGACAGAAATCTGTGTTCTCATAGTTCTGAAAGCTAAACTGCTGATGGGAAGGGCCCAGCATGCTTTAAGTCTAGCAAGGACTCTCTTAGAGGGCCTCCTGTGGTGGAGAGAGAGAGAGGGAGAGAGACTTCTTTCTGGTGTCTTTTCTTGTAAAGGCATGGACGCCACAATGGAGGCCCTAACCCTATGATTTCATCTAAACTTAATTACTTCCAAAGGCCTGGTCTAACCTCCTGGGTTAGAACCTTTCCACCCCTGAAAGCTCTCGCTTCATGGAGAAACAAGCAGTAGTTTATTCTGGAGGCAAACATGAGACACCAGGGCCTGAGAACATAGATTTAGATTACCCCAATTCCATGTTCTGATGTGTTAACAGTTTCATGAAGCTTTTATAGTTACAGAACAAAAGAAAGTTATAAATTAAGGCACTTTTCAAATACATTGGCTGAAGCATCAGCTGGTGGGTTATAACAAAGTGGAGAAATCTCCACAGGCTTCAGATGTTATCTGATGACATTCTTAGTCCTTGGGTTGGTGGAAGATGGGGGTCTGTTTGTACATTCCAAAAGGATCATACTTGATCAATTAATAATCACTAAGATGTTAGGTCAGACACAGAGGTGGGCAAGAAATGGTTACTAAGGGGCTCCAGGTGGCCCAGGGTAATTTGGCTCTGAACCTACAACATTCTACCTCTACAGTCCCCTGAGCCTGTTTGAGGCAGGTGCAGTACTGTTCTGGAGCTTCAGTTCACAAACTTCTATCCCTAACAAAAGTTTTCAGCAAAGGAGTGTGAAAAGTGAGATTCCTTTTCTTGAAATCCCACTCTCGTTAACATGTGCAAAAGGGCTTGAAGGGGGTCAGGAATATATTCAGAGTTGGGCTAAAGGCACAGACTTGTAATTACAGCTACTGAGAAGCCGAAGCAGGAGGATGGAGAGTTCAAGGCCTGCTTGGGCTACACAGGGAATTCAAGGCCCGCCTGGGCAACTTTGTGAGACCCTTTCTTAATAGTAAAAAAATAAATAGCGAAAAAGAAATAAAAACTCATATTAAAAGGATTGGCGTTGTAGCTCAGTGGTAAAATGCTTGCCTAGCATGTATAAAATCCTAAAATAAATAAATAAATATATTCTGGAAGAACAGCTAAGAGATTATTCCAATGGTCTATAAAAGAAACTGATATCTTGGATAAAGCTGTGCTCTTACAGATGGAACAAAAAGTGATATGCTATAAACATTCAGGTGTTCAACCTGACAGACTTTGATGATGGATTTCAAATGGTGGCTGAGGAGGATGGTCAAGAAATGCTGCCAGTATTGGGCTTGTACAACTGAATAAGTACCACGTGACTTCTTGTCGTCGGAATCATGAAATCAGCACGCTTCTGTGTGACCTTTTGCTAAATGCAATGACCAATGTAGAAATAGTTGTAAGACTAGCTAGCATTTAAGGAGCATTTATCACCTAGAATGTGTTTTGTCCACATCTTATTAAAACAGGATGTAAACTTTACCTTCTGAGAGGCCAAGATCTTCAGCATGATGGCCACACAAGGCTACATTGTTAAGGGCTTAAATTGTCCAGTACAATGAACACTGAAGACAGCTTTTGGAACATCTGAGAAGCTAATGTGGACAGAAGAAGGGAGATGTGAACCAAGGCCTACAGATTGGGTAAGTAGGAGAAATGTGGAGGGGAAGTTAACTTCAAAGGGAAGGGACAGATTTTGAAGGCCTTGAAAGTCTGTAATTCAGATTTTATTAGAGGGAAGGGTTGGCCTATGAAAGAAACATGATGTTACACGACCTGAGAAAACCTGTCTGACAACAGGGGCCCAGAGCCGAGGAGGCTGAGTACCAGAAGCCTTTCATTAGCTTTCGTGTCACACGGGTCACCATTCTGTACTTAGTTGGGAAGAAAAACGTACAAGGTTTAATTTCCTTGGGTGAGAATAGGGGTCAAAGATGACTAAAGTTTCAGGAATAAGATTAGGCTGATGAGAGTTGCTAGCCGACTCAGAGGGAGATGGGGAAGAGAGGATCAGAAAGCTAGACTCACTCGGTGTGTGTGGAATATGGATATTTCAAAATCATTTTCTACCTGTTTGACCAGAACTCGTTTATAGTGCATGAAAAGTTACTAATTATAATAGTGGATGGATTTCCCAAGAATTAAAATGAGTATTAAGAATTAATATCAAAAGCAATAAAACATGGTGTTCTATTGAAGGAAACAGTCCCCGAATCACACAAAGTGTTGTGCTTTTAAGATGCAATTTGGAAAAAAAAATATAAAGAAGTCATTACATTCTGCCTGGTTACTTCATTCCAGATGTAATGCTTATTTTAAAAAAAAATAAGAGTTGGGTTCAACCTCTCAGATGAATAGGGGCTTTGTTCAGCCTCAAGCAAGGCAGGGAACCATCAGACTTAATTTTTTAAGTTCAGACTGTTGTGCTTAGTGGAAGGAAAATGTGTGTTGTGTTTCTCTACATGCCATATGCTTTTGTTTGCAAAGCATGCAGAAATGCTGCGGACTGGCATAAATAATAAATAACCAGTCCAGTTCTCTTTTCCTGCTCTATCTTGAGGAACCCCAGTACTTCCTAGAATGTCTTTTGTAGGGTGGGACCTGATGGTTCCCCTGGGCTCACCTGCCACGTGTCTTCAGCACTGTACACCTTCCAGCCTTCATGGCTTCACGAATGACAATGTATGTTCATGCATGGGCATCTGTCAAATGCAAACTAAGACATTAAGACACATCTAATCTCCTTGTGGGTGCCTGCCAAGATCACAAAAAGGTAATGGATAAATCTCGGTTTTCTTGTTCTGCATTCCCTAATTGAAGTCCTCAGTGCTCTGGAAACTTAGATACAGATACATGGGCTCCAGTAATTGAAAAAAAAAAAAAAACTGTGTTGGCCAGGGCTACAAGCATGCTTTGATTTTTGCACATTCCCTCAATCGTGGAAACTGTATGCAAATGGTTCATCAGGTATTCCTTCCCATGGCAGACACTGAGCTGTTTTGTTTTCTTTTATAAAAATATCCATCTATCAGGGTTGGAGATCTAACTGCTCAACGCTTCAAGGCACTTGCTTGCAAAGTCTGAAGGCCCAGCACCCACATGCAGAGCCAGATGCACAAAGTGGTGCATGCATTTGGAGTTTCTTGGCAGTGGCCAAAGGCCCAGGCGTTGCCCATGCGTTCTCTCTCCTCTCTCTCAATAATAAATAAAATATTTAAAAACGATCCTATCTGCCATACGCGTTGTGGAAGGTTCTAGGGCCATGCGCAGAGTTTGGAAAGTGTTGACGTTGCAGCTCCGGCGTGTTTTCCCCGCGCTCGAGACCGGGGCTCGGCTCTGCCAATGACGCGCGCTGCCCGGCGGGCGGGCGGGCGGGCGGGCCGGACCGAGCCGGGCTGGGAGATTCCTCTTTCCTCCGTGCGGGCGCCGCGCAGCTGTGTTGCTGTGTCGCTCGTCCAATGAGGAGCGGCTTCGGCCGCCCGGGGCTGACGAGCCGGCCGCCGATTGGCTGGCGGCGGGAGGGCGGGGCCTGGGGGCAGGCAGGCTGCGGCTCGCGGCGCCCGGAGTTTAGACGGTCTGCTTCATCATCCGGAGGGCAGGGAGCGTCCTCGGCTCGGCGGGCGGCGGGCGGCGGGCTGGCGGCGGCGGCGGGCGGAGCACAATAAGCGGGGTGGCGGCCGGCATGGAAACCTCTTGCTCGTGACGCGGGAGGCCGGCAGCCAGGGCCCCTCGCTCCTGCCAGATGTGGGGGTTACCGTCCAGGGCAAGGACCAGCGGAGCTACGCCAGGTAGGAGACACCCCTTCCCCCAGCTCCGGTGTGAAAAAAATGTATGATTTGATCCCGATTCCTTAGGATTCTCAGGATTCTGGAATGTTGAAAGAGTTTGCTGCAATGCGCTGCATTCCCAGGGTGAGCTCTGGAAGCCCGGGGCGGGGGAGACTCTTCTTCCGGAGCCCACTGAATTCAAATGCAATACTTGCGGGGAACCCTGGACTTTTTACGTAACGTTTGATTTAAAAGAAACGTGTCAGAGCTGGAATCCACACCGCCTGTTTCGGGTGAGGCGTAGAGCCGAGTTTTTATTTAAAGAATGGATCCATGTGTTGTTATTATATACATACATATATATATATATATATACATATATATTTATTTTTAAATCCATTTGAAATCTCTGGCACATTCTTATTTTCTTGTAATGCAGAATGCCCCTACTGCTATCGTCGGGGTCCGGAATAAAGTTTACGTCGAGCTTAGTTTATGAAAACACACTTGCCATTAAGAATTTGAAAAAAAAAGTACATATATATGTATATGTATACGTATATATGCGTATATCATAGCGAATTTGAATGTTTTGGGCTCCCAAATAGATCTATTTATGGGACATTAGGGACCACCCTAGCTCTACAATGGGGTTTAATTGGGGTTCAAAAGCATTTTAAACAACCAAGCAAGAGGTAGCTTTCTGGCAAGTTTTAGATACCCCTAGTGCAATGTTTACGTTTCCTGGCACGTCTGAGCCTTTGTCTCCAGCTTAAAAGTGGAACCATTATATTCAAAAGTAAAGCTGGCTTAATAATGCTTACTGCAATTATCCGACCTGTATGCATTTTTAATGAGAACACACAGCCAGCAGAGTAATTTAATGAGAGCAGGCTAGCTTTTAAAGCCGTGCTTTCACTCTGCGGAACCAGATCAACTTTCTTGTCCAGAAGCAGCAGTGAGACACGGAGCGAAGATTTATTTTTAACACACTTGGCCCAGAAGAAGGAAAGGATCTATGTGTTAAAGAATTCTTTCTGCCCTTTTCCGTTTCCAATTCCTGCCAGGCATGAGGAAACTGTGCTTTTTTGTTAGGCCTCGGGAAGCATGTGTTTATAATAAATGTGTAACATTTTTAGAATAGTTAGCAAGCAGTGAAGCGAAGGAGAAAAAAAAAAAAGACTTGTCTAGCCAGTATCCCTTTGAATTGTTGTTTAAGAAGCATTACTGTCCATCCGTTTAAAAGACAAAAGCTAAGAGGAAAAATATTTATCGATGGGGGGATTTGTATATTTAGGAAACAGTAAGGTAAAGAAAAGGAAGCAAGCTAATTTTTACAGTCTACATAGAGGAACTTTTCTTTAGCTCCCTCCCTAGGTTTGGAGGGACAGTCGTGTTCATTTAAATCAGGGCAGTGCCACGTAGATTCTTCTAGACCCACTGTTTGTACTTGAAGGAGAAGTGCAGGACACTAGCCCAGAACTTCTGACGTCATCCCCCAACTATTTCTGCTGTGTGTTCTTTTATTCAGCTCTTGAGGAGGAATATTTGTCTATGTCTAGGCACATTCGAACTCCGGGTTGGCAGGACTTGAGTTCGGTTTTCCCATTTAAACCCACAGCCTGTCAAGTTCTGGTCTGCAATAGAAGACCGAGACGGACAGTTTGTTGGGCCTAAGATTTTATTTTAATGCCAGGAGAGACTGGCAGGATCCAAAGAAAAAGAGAAAGAAGCTTTGGAACCCTGGCACGGGGAGGAAGGAGATTTTAAGGGCTTCGGTGGGGGGGGGGGAGGGGAGAGACCGCACTGCCAGGGAGGGTCCTTGCATGGCATGTGTTCCATTTAGGAGGGGGGTAGGTAAGTCCCCGTGACCAAGGTCACTCAAGCCTATTGAACTTGGAACTTTTTGGGGGAAATGGAGCTTCGATGCCTGCTCTGTCCAGGGCCACAGGTGAAGGGTAGGGCTTAGCCAGTTTCCATAAAGGTTGTTAGGGTTATTAAGTCCTGGGTACAAGCTGGGTTGTGGAAAGAAAAACCAGCTTTCTTGAAATCTACCAGCCCATCCATCCCCTTATAAATAGGACATTCCTGCCAGCCTGTCAGCACAGGTTTCTGCAGGGTTCTGGCTTTGCTGGTACAAAGCCAGAGGGAACCTAACTCTGCCTTTTTTTTTTTTTTCCTGGCTTAACTTCCCCTTGCTTGGTACAGCTCAGCATGGCCACCTGTATGGACAGTCTTAGAGGCCCTATTCCCAGCCCCTCCCCCCACAGTCATTATCTAGAGTCCATGTTAGCCAAGTTCAAGGTTGGTTGCGAAGGTGGAACAGCTGCTTTTATAGATAAAGCGCCATGTCCTAGGGCAGATGGCTCAAAGGAAGTAAAGTACAATAGTGCTGGCTGTTAACCCCAAGTCACAGCGTCACAGGTGGCTCTCTTGATCACAGGGATCAGAGGAAAGGTTAACCTGTACTAAGGAGCCCTTTAAGAAAGAATTTCAGGGAGAACACATTGGAGTTCTCGGGAGTTTCCAGTGTTGTTTGTCTTCCCTCTAAGGTGGCCTTGAGTGAGAGCCTTTCTCGATTTTTATTTTTTCTTAAAAGCTACACTTTCTCTTATCATTACAACATTTTAGGAGACCTTGACCTTCCGTGAAAAAAAAATCGTCTATTGGCACAATGAGCTTTCTCAACTACAAAGGGAGGAAACCTCGGTATTAAGAAATTGTTGGCACAGTCTCAGGGTATTAAGATATCACGAATATCAAACTCTCTAGTCTGTAAATTTCGTGTAAATATTTTAGGGGTATGTATCCTTAGCTTAGCAAATACAGTTTCCAAGAAAAGGAGAACATTGTTGTGTGTGTTTTTTTTCTCCATCTTTCTAATCTAATATTCTAGAAGCTGTGCTAGCCACACTGTGCCAGTGGTAGGGCTCCAAGCCTTTCGTGTGCTATTTTTACTTCGACTTCTGTATTAAATTTGTGAAAGTGGAGTGAATACGAGAGAAAATAAGAGGAAGGGAGGAAATTACGCTTGTGAAATATACTGGTCATGTAGCTTTCCTGCTGAACAGCCTGCCTTCTCTGCTCGGTTGTTTTAATTTGCTGTTGCTATGGTGAAAACAAATCAATATCACATGGCTACCAGCCAGTCCCGCGCTCGGGGTGCGCCATAGACATCCAAGAGCAGGTACTCAAAATTCCAAGCAAGAAATGGGAGAAGAGGGTTTAGATAATTGAGCTTAAAAGAGAATGACTTTTAGTAGAAGGAGTAGAATGCGTCTTCCTGCGTGCATTTTCCCTCCCTTCTTCCAGCATTCTTCAGATAACCAGCGTGGGGAAAAGGGCCAAATGACTTGTTTACATTTAACAAAATCAAACAATAGCACTGGAGAAGTAGGGAGGGGGGTACTGCAAGGCTTGAAAGGTTCCCATGAATAACAAGGTGGTGTAGCATGACATGTGTTGGTCGTTGGGAGCACTTCCATGGAGAACTGCACCTCAGAGCTGATTGGGCTGCAAACAGCTATCATTGTCAAGGCAGGCAGAGAAACAGATGGACGATGGTGGTGAGGAGGTGTGTGTTAGGGAAAAGCCGCAAGAAAGCCACAGGTCCAAAGTCCAGCCAGGTTAGCACAGAACCCCAAGGTCACGGCCCAGTAGGGTGAGGACACTTTTCCCTTTAGACCAAAGCTGCAGAAGAAGGAGTGAGTGGAAGAGGCTAGAAAGAGTCCCGAGCCCAGGCATCTTTTCTGGAATGGTCTCCTGAATTGGATGGGTAGAGATGCACAGTGCTGTGTGAAGCCAGGAACGTTGAATTTTGTGCTTGGGAAGAATGAAACAACATGGCTTAGCTGGGCTCTGAAAATCATTTAAATGCTACTTTGTTTTGTTTTCCAAATTTTTACTCAGCTCAGGGTTTTTATTTTTTTGAAAGTGTCATTGCAGCTGAGGGAAGCGTCACAGTGTCAGGAGTCAAAGGTGACACTTGGCTGGTTTGTTCCTGGTCTGGGCCTCTTAACTGCTGAGCTTTGTGTATGGCTGCTAGGCCCGCCTCTGCTGCAGAGTGGAAACAGGTGAAGCTGTGCATCTGGGGTCCAGCCTGGTGCGCAGTTCTCAACTGGTCTTCTCTGTCCCCTCAACACAACAACAACAAACTGCTTGGCCATAAAAACAGATTCAACAATGTACCTTAGTGTGTTGACAAAGACTGCATTGTCTAAGGCCTTCTCAGCATTCCAGTCATCCATCAGTCAACAAGTGTTTGTTAAGCACCCCTTGGGCAGGCTCTTACCATGTGGTTAGAACACCAAGTTACCTAGTTAGTACCTGCGTGTGCGCATGAAAACATCTATAGAATCCTAAACTACAAAGAGTTAGGTACCGTCATCATGGCTAATATTACTTTAGTATTGTTAATCTCATATTTAGAGTGTCAAGGTAAAAGACCCAGTTCTCACCTCAAAGGGATAGTTTATTCTGAAGCCAACTATGAGTGACCATGGCCTGGGAGCACAGATTTAGGTGACCCCAATTCCATGTTCCAACATTTTAACAGTTTCTTGAAGGCTTTATAGTTACAGAATGGAAGAAAGTCATAAATCAAGGTGCTTTTCAAGCACATTGGCTGACCATCAGGTAGACGGGTCAGAGCAAAGCGGGGAAGCCTCCACCATAGGCTTCAGATGCTGTCTGATGACATTCTTAGTCCTTGGGTTGGTGGAAGCTGGGGGTCTGCTAGTACATTCCAAAAAGTTCACATCTGATCAACTGATAGTCACCAGGATGTTAGGTCAGACACAGAGGTGGGCAGCAAGCTAAGTAGCCCAAGGTCATTTGATTCTGGTCTTGCAATATTCCATCTCTCTGTGATCACAGGAGTCTGTCGGTGCATCCAGCCTTGTTGGAAGCAGCCGCAGCAGATACAGCGCTGCTCTGGGAACTTTAGTTCACGGGGGGGGGGGGGGGGGAGAATAAAAAGAAAAGCTTTTGAAGTTTTCGATTTTTCTACTTTCTTTACCTGTGTTGTGTTTGCTAGTGTAAGTATTGCTTAATTAAATGGAGATATAGATGAGCAAAGAGGCATGTGGAAATGTTTGAAAAATCCAAAATAAAGGTGACTGAGAAAAGTCACTCCAATCTCAGCAGCCAGTTTCGGTCCTGAAGTGACAGGAGACTAGGCACGTCATTTATAAAAACTTAAATGCCAGCTACTGAACAAAAGGAAATGCCCACTATTCTACTTCAGTCTCTAAGGGTCCCTGGTCCCTGATACATCACAACCAGGAAACTAAGCCCTACTCTAGAGGATTGCCCTCCCCACCCCCACTGCCTCTCTTCCCTGGTGCAGAGGGGTTTTTTTCTGTTTCGTTTTTGAAATTAATTCCCCTCTTTGAACACAAAATTGTTATGTTGTTACTGGTTTGGTGGCTATTTCCCTCTAACATCCCAATTAACATTTATTCTCTGGTCAAAGACAAGCTGGGAGGTTTTAGGACTCAGAAGTAGAGGGGAGAAGGAGAATGTAGCCAAGCATTCATTTCAGCCCTAGGGTTTTAGTGGGCTGAGAAGCAGGGTCAAAGTTAGAAGCACCCAGGGCAGGCTGTGGGGTGGTAAGTCACCTGGGGGGGGGGGGGAAGGATGCCCTAAGTACCTCTGGTCTCCATCCTGAGCTGTCTGCAATCCACAATAGTTAGGAAGGATATACTTACAAACAAGATAAGATAGTTAAGTACACAAACATCTTCAGAAGGATAATTAGCATATGTGTAGCTCTTTCCACTTGACAAAAGCTTTCACTGGCTTTCTCTTCCAGAACAAACAGTTCAAATAGGGAATTACACAGTAGGCGCCTAGATCAGGGCCCTCAGGCCAGAGTGCCTGCCTAAAGCTGCCCTAGGAGATGTGTTTCAAACTTTTAGTAATTTATTCTTTTTTCAGTGGTTGATTGACTTGAATTTTGAGGTGCAGGAAAAATGGTGGAAGTGTCCCAGGTGTGTGGATTCACACCATCATCTCCTGTCCCCAGATGTTTTCTGAGACAGCATGTCATTTAGATTTCAGGAATTTAGGCCGCTTGAAACACAAGGCAGAGCCCCAAGAGAGGGCGATTTCTCATACTGCTTGGGAGGGCTTGGAGACACAGCCTATATTGGCTCTGTACCTCAACCCAGCCACACAGCAGTGAGATTCTTCTGGAACATACAGTTCATTAGTAGCCTGGAAATAACCAGTCAGCCAGGGCACCAACATTCAGGTTTCTGGTTTCCATGAGCACATTTCACTGGGCCTCTGAAGCTTGCAGAAAGGTGTGGTGGGGGAGGGAGGGGACAAAATTACTGTTTTAGGGGTATATGTTATAAGCAAGGTGTTTTACACATACACCATGTCGTGACTCTTAGAAGAGTAGTACTCCATAAAATCAACGAGGTTCCCAGTTGACCAAGGGAAGAAAAAACAAACTCTGAGTCAGTAACATACTCTATGACCCTACAGATGGGACCCAGCTGTCACTTAAACTCAGGCCCAGGCCCATTAAGACCCCTCCTCCCAAGCTATTGGCTGAACAAATAGGGGAAACAAAAGTATTTCCTTTGCAGAACTAAAAGAGGTGGGAGCGAGAGGTTAATGATTTTAGAAATTTCAGATATACTTTATGTAGCTTGCATTCTCTTGTATGGACTGAGTGTAGTATTGAATGTGATAGTGAGGGTAACTTCTTCCATGTACAGCACTGCAGATGTTATGCTTATTATACCTTACTGATCACCACACCCACCCATTTCCATTTAAACAAATAAATGAAAACTGAATTTGAGGGAGGTTAAACAATATCGTAAAAGTGGGCTGGAGAGATGGCTCAGCAGTTAAGGTGCTTGCCTCCAGGGCCTAATGACCCAGATTCAGTTATCCAGTATCCATGTTAGCCAGTTGTGCAAAGTGGTGCATCTAGAGTTTGTTTGCAGCAGGTTCGAGGCCTTGGCGCGCGCTCTCTCTCTCTCTCTCTCTCTCTCTCTCTCTCTCTCTCTCTCTCTCTCTGTGAATTGGGACTGGTCTCGCTCTCTCAGTCTCTCTCTCTCTCGCACGTGCACGCATGTGCATGGGCATGTGCATGTAAGCTCTCACTTCTCCTTTCAAATAAATAAATATTTTTAAGAAAAATAAGCCAGGCATGGTGGCGCATGCCTTTAATCCCAGCCCTCAGGAGGCAGAGGATCACCATGAGTTCAAGGCCACCCTGAGACTACAGAGTCTCAGGATGGATGCAGAGAGTGAATTCCAGGTCAGCCTGGACTAGAGTGAGACCCTACCTCGAAAAACCAAAAAAAAAAAGAAAAAAATTAAGAAAAAGAAAAAAAGCCCTATTAGCCTCCAAAATGGAAAAGCTCATATTCAAATCTATGGGAATGTATGCATCTAATACTGAATGACATTAATAATCACATATTGTGGTCTAACTTGGGAGGTTTTTTTTTTTTTTTTTGAAATGCATGTTGCATAGTTCAGTGGAGCCCAACCCTAGGAATTTTGGGAAGACAGTAATGTTTTTAATTAAGAGGTTGAGTTATTCTAAAAATCTATAAATTTTTGGCACCCTTAATGCAAGCTTCGATTAATCAAGCTAAAAGTCTTGGTGAAGCGTATATTATATAAATGATTTAGTGCTTACAGTTTTAATGCCACGAGAGTTCAGGAAAGGAGAACTCTGTTTGGGTTGAAGGAATAAATAGGACTTCATGGAGGGAGGGCTCCTTTCTCTGAATCCAAATGGAAATATTTTTGTCTATATCAGCTTTTCTAGTGTGGAATGTCTACACCCCAGGCCAAGAGAAAAATTATTCGTAAGGAAAGAGTTGAATTTATGTCATATATATTATTTAGCTCAACCTTTTAAAATGTCAGTTTTCATGCATGCTTGATAATGTATAGAACATATGAATATTGTTATATAAACATACCATTTGTAAATAGGTATCCTTAGAATGATTCTTTCTGCTAAAAAATACTTTGTGATAGGGATATATGATTAAAAAGCTTGGAACCAGTTGTGGTGGTGCACACCTTTAATCCCAGCACTTGAGAGGCAGAGGTAGGAGGATCACTGTGAGTTCGAGGCCACCCTGAGACTACATAGTAGATTCCAGGTCAGCCTGAGCTACAGTGAGACCTTACCTCAAAACACAAAACCAGAAAATGCTTGGAAAGCTTAGAGGTCAAAATTCCAGGAAGGGCCAATTGGTCATGGGTGCTAGAGGCCAGTAAGGCAAGTCGACCTTGGAGAGCAGGGGTTGAGTGTGAGCAGTGAGGAATGAGTAGCTGGAACTGGAATAGAGTTGAGCTGGAGTCATGTGGCGGAGTATAACTCCATTGCTTACAACCATATCTAATACTTCCTAAAGTGTGAATTGGGACTGGTCGCATAAGGCTAGAGGTTAGACCATTTGTAATGAGTGATACCCATGGCCAGAAAACTTGCAGTGCTCCAAGCATAATGTAGGAAAGAGGTGGGTGAGAGTGAAGGAAAAAGGGCATGTCTAAACAACATCATGAAGGAAAAATCATAGAAACCAGCCAGAGCATAAATAAGCCAAGATTCCATTACAGTTTCTATTGGAAGAGATACTATAACTGAAGGGGAGGGTAGAGTGAGCAAGGGACCAACCAATGGGAAAAGGATTAGAGGAGGAAGGGAGACGGGAGTTTAGCTAATGATGGGGACATCTAAGTAGAACTATCTCGTAGTTATTTTAAGAAGATAGGATGGAGAACCGCCTAGACCCTGGTCTACCAATGAAAGCCTGAGGCACGACTGTTTTGAAGCCAGCATTGACATCATGGATGCAGAGAGAGAGATGGGCAGATGCCCAGGTAGGAACCTCGGCTGGGAAAGGTCTAGAAGAAACTAGAACCAGGGAGCCAAATATACACAAAGCAAAACTCTTCTGGAAAAAAAAAATAAGCAATACTATTGAGCACCATGGGCCAGATTCCATGGTTCCATGGGAAACCAGTGTAGCCTCCCACACACATTTTACCCTCCCTAGCATGAGCCTTGGCAGTGGTCCTCTGGGAGGCAAGCATTGGTTCACAATCATGTTTAGAGCTCCAGAATAGTGGGTGTGTAAGGGAATATTCATAGCTGTATCTCATATATATGGAGATGACATTTGAAAAAAACAGAGCTTCAAAAGTGGAGCATCTAAAAACAAAAATCAAAAAAAAAATCATCAGGTCTTCATTTGTCTTTCAGAATACATATTTTAGAGATGGTACTGGTTGGGATAGTAATACCCGAGTGAATTATCACCAGACACAGGTGGTTCAGTTCCCTGAGATCTAGGGATTCATTCTTCCTGGATCGCTCAGATCTCAGTGGAAGCCAGAAAGGACTCCTGGAAAATAGACTTTGAAAGCGAGAAAGCACTTGGAGGTTTGCAGATGGTGGGTGCCCTCCGGCCACCCGCCTCCAAAGACTGAACCACAACAGAGCTGCTTGCTGCTCAAACTACCCATCACCAAGGGATCTTATTAAAATGGAGATTCTAATTCATCAGGTATGGGGTGGGGCAGATACTCTGCTTTTCTTAACAAGCTCCCAAAGGATGATGATGGTGGTACCTGTCCACGAGGCTCTGGAATACAGGGGCAAATGTCAGCAGATGACACGTCCCTGGTCCCTGGATGGCTCCATTGAGGAACCTGTACAGGGATGGTGGCCAGCCCCAATGTCCTCAACCCAGGGGGCCTGTTCAGTGTGCTCAGACTCATGGAGGTTTCGGTTGGGTTGATATCATCCACCAGCCTTGTACCAGAGAGGCTAGGGCTGAAAGCATGAATTCCGGGACTTCAGCAGGAGCAGCTCTGTGGTTATATACAGCCTGTCTGTGGATGTCTCTTCCGTCATCTCTTTGGACACAGGCTCACAAATTCCCCAAGAAACTTGCTTTCTACCTCCAGGGAAGGCTGGTGGCTGGTGTGTTTCTATATCTGCTTCAGAGATTTTGTTTGTTCCTGAGGCGTATATGTACAGAGGGCTGGGGAGATGGCTCAGCAGGTAAAGAGCACTTGCCATCACAGGCTGAGGACCTGATCCCTGGCACCCATGTAAAAGCCAAGCATGGTGACATGTGTCTGCAATCCCAGCACTGGCATGCTGGAGATAGGAGGATCTCTAAGTGTTTGCTGGCTAGCTAGTCTAAGGTTGAGTGAGAGACTGTCTCAAAAGTAAGGGGGGTGGGAGTGCTAGTGGTTAAGGCACTTGAGGCATAAGCCCAACAACAGTGTGTATATCCCTAAAGCCTGTACAAACCAGATGTTAGCACAAGTGTGTGGAAGGAAGGAAGGTGGAGCAGAGGAATTCAAAGCTAGGCCAGCTGCAAACAACAGTCAAGACAAGGCAGAAGGTGAGGGCCTAGCACAAGGTTGTCTTCAACTTGCCCAAGTCCCATGGCATACCCCTGAACACACCTCATATTCAAAGTAAGGTAGAGAGTGACTGTGATACTGATGTTGACCTTTGGCTTCCAATGGCATGTGCATATATGTACACATGTGTGCCCCTTCCCCAGAAATAGATTCCTGGAAATCATTCCTGGATTTCCTTCTTTCAAGATCGGGGGTAGAACCCGAATGCGTACGTTTAAAGGGTCCATTTCAGGTCTCATGCTCTCAGTAAATTAGTTTGAGGAGCTCTGGCAAACTCATCCATTCCTTTAAGATGGAGATAATCTTTTTATCTTGTCATTTCCTTCAAAGAATAACCAGTATAGAGGAAGTCTTAGATGCCATTAACATCCCATTGGTTTAAAACCAACAGATTGTAAGTCACATGGTATAAATGAAGCCATCATTAGAGCAGATAGCTGTCTCCTGCAGCGGCCTCAGCAGAAAGCACAGGCTCAAGTGGAGTGGAGACACCTTCCATCTTGTGCTCCCGTCTCTGTCTCTGCTCTCTCTCCTGGGCTGCTTCCTCTTTCTGTGTCTCCTTTCCTGGAGCCAGGAGTGGAGCTAAACTGATTTAGAGGAAGTCTTCTCTGCCGGGATGGGATGCACCCTCAGTCCCTACACAGATAGCTGGGGGAGGGGAGAAGATGCATTAATTGACCCATAACCTTTTAGGAATGAAATAGAGCAAATGTCTATTGAGTTTATTGAGCGCCTACTATACAACAAGCCCCCTGTTGAGGGCTCTGTGTACATCAATTCCATTAAAGCATTCCACAGAGAAGGTGAAACGTAGTGAGACTGTTACTTGCCAAGGTCACATGGTAAACAGGAGCAGGGCAGGATGAAGCCCCTGGTAGGGGGAGGTGTTTGGTAGGATCCTAGCTAGACTTGGTCACCAGTGCCTGCATTGGGGTTGCAGCAAAGGGGATTGTGTGCTTTAGGAAAATGTCCACAGCTGCAGGTTCTCACTGAATAGTTAAAGCAGTAGGCAACTAATGGCATGCTGGGCAGGCAGGCAGGAGTTGGGTTTTAGCCAGGGGTCCCTCCCCAGAAGAGACTTGGTACCCTCCCAGAGATGGTCAGGTGGTCTTCATTGATTATTATTAGCTGGCCTTTTTAAAATGTTTTTTTTTTTTAATTTTTTCAAGTGTGTGTGTGTGTGTGTGTGTGTGTGTGTGTGAAATAAACAATCTGATGGGTCTCAAACACCGGAAGTGGCTATCACGGATCAAAACTCATTAATTAAGGTTGAGAAGGCTTGTGTGGTTCTGATGCTACTATCTGAGATAATTTTTATAAACTCCTGTGGGGATGGAGTTGAGGGTACAAGGGATGGAATCCAGGGCCTCACACATGCTGGGCAAGTGTTCTGCCACTGAGCTGTCTTCACTCTTTCTTTGCTTTTTATTTGAGGCAGATTCTCACTAAATTCTCCATTTGGGCCTTGAACTCACTCTGTAGGCCAGGCAGCCTTTGAACTTGGGATCCTCATGCCTCAGTCTCTCAAGTAGCTGGGATTCCAGATCTGCACCACCAGACCAGGCTAGAAGCCCTCTTCCTCACCCTCAACTACCCTCCCCTGGGCTGTGTTTTTCTTTTAAACTGTCCCACCATCTTTACCAAGAGCATTCACTGAGCATTCTCCTCTTCTCCACAGCTACTTGGGGGCTGTCTACCACCTGTTTGACCTCTCCTGAGCAAACCTGCTATCTCCTTTTTTCTGTCTACCCCCAGCATCCCTAAGTCACCCCCATGGACGCCACATTTCTTATGTTCTCTTCACACATGACTCTTGGATGGGAGACAGGATGGATTCCCCAATAAGGAAACATAGCTTGGGCCTTGGGGTTTCAGCTTTCTGGCAGCCAACACAAAGACCATCCCCTCAGGAAACAAAACAAGCCCTATCTCTCAAGTTTCCCTGTTTCTTTTCTTTAAAGTTCTATGGTGCAACCAGGCTGCAATTAAGAGGCAGGATCAAAGGGAAGGCTGCCTCTGGGGCTGCTGGGGCCAGCAGACAGCTTTGGTCTTTTTAACTATTTACTTTCCACTGACTGGCACACCAGCTGCTGCTGGCTTGCTCTGGGCACTCAGGTACCACAGTGAGGCAGGGAGAGGGGAGTTTGCTGTGGGAGGATCCTTTCCATGGGACACAGATGGAGGTCAGAAAGGGATCTCTGAGTGGTACCCACAGATGATCTGTCTCTGACCTGCAGTTTCTTTCTCTGGCGAGTGGATAAACACAACCCTGGATTGCACACTCATAACACTTGATTAGAAAGTTCTTCTTTGGGCTGAAAGGAAGTGTGGTTTTTGTAAGCTTCAGTCCTCTGCCTTTTTCAGAACTGGAGGGTAACTCTAAGCAGCAGGTCAGTATGTGCTAGAGGTTGTCAGGCTTCCTCAGATAGGACCAACATGGCACTTCCTTCTTCTGGGTATAATGCCTTCATTTCTGGAAGCCATGCCACACTAAGATTTCCTGAAAGCTCTGGTCCTTGTTGGCCCTATGGCACAGAAAGGCTGGAGAAAGGTGTGGGCACTTGCATTTTTTTTCCTCAGGTGTGAACGGAGTAGGAAAAACAGATGGACCTTTCACAGTTGTCGTGTTTTAACATTATCATCTGCCTCAATAGTAGGCTATTGTCACCCTGGAAATGACTCACCAGAATGATAGATGGACAGGTAGACAGACAGATTTTGATGAGTATATATACACACACACATAGACACACAGAGAGAAATATATATAGCGTCAGACAGAATATCACACTAAGTTGATTTTTAAAGATGAAATATAGATTTTTTGTGTTATTTCAGTTCTTGTTCTCGCTCCCTATCCCCCAGGGTTTCCATTTCTGCCATAGTTCTCTGTCCTGGCTCCACTGTGACTCTGAGCACGGTGCCTGGGCCCTTTAGAGACATGCGCAGAAGCACTGCAGCATCCCTAGGTTCCAAGGTCATGCAAGGAGCTAATGCATCCTAGCTTCAGGCTGCAGCAGGCTGTGCTCACCTGCCTTCCTTCCTCGGGGCCCACTGAGGACACCCTGAACAAACAGACTGAGGGGGAGGAGGGTACTCCAGCAGCTCCCTGCTCTGGGCCAGGTGTTAACATGGAGAAAGCTGATATGTGCTGCAAAGCCTTTCAGACTAGCTCTGAGGCTAGCTTTGTGAGGTGTGCTTGAAAAATCCTCGGGCCGGGGTGGACCTTAAAGATCACTAGGCTCCTTGCGTGACCGAGGGACCTAGGGATGGTGCAGTGCATCTGCGCATGTCTCTAAAGGGCCCAGGCACCGTGCTCAGAGCCTCCGAGGAGCCAGGACAGAGAACTACTGCAGAAATGGCAACCCTGGGGGACAGGGAGCGAGAAACAAGAGCTGAAAGGAATGGCAACCGAAAATCTGCATTTCATCTGTGAACAGGCCTCCATCGCACTGTTCCTTCCCCTGCCTGCCTCCATCCTCTGGTCCTCCCTCTGGCCCTCCCCCTCCCCACTCCTGCCCATGCTGAAACTTGGCCTTTTCATTGAAAACTGCCAAATTTCTACATGACCACTAAAGAGCATGGATCTCTTCCGCCTCAGGTAGACATTTATATGTTTATATCATACAAACAAGAGCAGATTAAATAATTGATCAGCAGCAGTAACTGAGAGATAGGAATGGTGATTTCTGGCAGCACTGACATCCGGGAACTCAAGATTCAGAGTTGGAGAAGGGTGAACTTTACTTCCTCAGCCAGATGTGTTCTGGGTTGTGAGTTAACTGTTTAATGGCTATGGAGTTTGCATTTGATTTTTTTTTTTGGTTAGTTTTTAAATTTTTTATTTATTTTTGCAAGCAGAGAGTAACAGAGAGAATGGGTGCACCAGGGCCTCTAGCTGCTGCAAATGAACTCCAGATGCATGCACCACTTTGTGCATCTGGCTTTACATGGGCACTGGGGGAATCTGAACCCAGTCCTTGCAACCACTGAGCCCTCTCTCCAGCCCAGATTGGATGTTTGGATCTGAGCCTCCTAAGATGGTGGATTTGAAAGGCAAGGAAAAGGGCCAGTGTGGCCTGCATGCATCTTCAGGTCAACAGAATGTAGCACTCACACACTGAGGCCCTCTGTGGTCCCTTCTTTCCAAAGCTATTGTTGTAGAGGTTGGGGCATCTGCAAGGGAGTGAGGTTCTCAGTACAGTTTGGCAGAATCAACAGAATCCTCCACCTTACTCACTGGTTAAAAACAGACGAAAAAAATGAAAACCATATGCTCAGAACAATACAGGTTCCTAAGGACATGTTGCTTTTGACTGATGCCTATTCAGCTATCCAT
Source organism: Zapus hudsonius (assembly GCA_004024765.1). Taxonomy (NCBI): domain Eukaryota; kingdom Metazoa; phylum Chordata; class Mammalia; order Rodentia; family Dipodidae; genus Zapus; species Zapus hudsonius. The sequence goes on from PVHP010000231.1 coordinate 55,340, forward strand.
ATACTTGCATGCTATTGGGCAAAACATGCTGGGGCTTGGGCTGGGGAAGGCAGAGAAGGGTGGCTGTTAATGTCCTTCTTCAAAATGGCCTGTGGCTGGATTCCTTCCAGCCTCTAGCCGGGAACTGGAGCCAGAATGGCTTTGACTGACTTATTTCCCTCCTGCACGTGTTCCTTCTTCCCTTCACATTTGCAGGACTGAAAATTAGAAACGCTTTTCTCCTACACACAAAATTACTCCCTCACACACAGTTTTTTCTCCTCTTGCTTTGAAATGGCAATTGCTGCCAGAATGGGCTTCTCGAGGGAGCACACAGGCCATCCTGTGGAATGCTAAGGATGTCACTTAAATGTGGCCTGCATAGGGGACCATAGGAATGTGGACACCCTTAGGGCAGGTTGTTGAGGAGAAGGACCCTAGGGGACTCCTAGGGCCCACTCATGTCTGATTTTTTAACCTCTGTGTTGGTTACAGATGTGTTTGCTTTATGAGAATCCAGTGAGCCGGACAACTAGGATTTGTGGTGTTTTCTGCCTTTTATAAAAAGTTTAAGAACAGAAGCTGGCTTCTATGCACTGGCTGGTATACACTAGAGAGAAAGCTCACAGAGATGGCATGCATACCCTTCTACTTCTACTGGGGCCCCTCTGCCTGCCTCATCTTGGTCTCTCCTTGTGCTCTGGGCTTCTAGAAATAGTTCTGGGGCTGGGGAGATTTCTCAGTGGTTAAGGCACTTTCTTGCAAAGCCTAAGGACTAGGGTTCAATTCCCCAGTACCCACTTAAAGCCAGAGGCACAAAGTGGCACATGCATCTAGAGTTTATTTGCAGTGGCTACAGGCCCTGGCACTCGCTTATTCTCTCTCTCTCTCTTTCTCTTTCCCCTTGCAAATAAACAAACAAATAAATATTAGAAATAGTTCTCCCAAGTACCTGAAACATCAGCGATCCCACCAGGAACATAACTGTGAAGGGGAACACCAGGCACTTTGTCATCTGACCACAGGCCAAAGAGAAGTGTCACTGCTTCCGACTTGAACCTTGAAGACAAAGGAAGTCACCAGTGTTAAATAGTAACAATGAAGTAATCATGATAATTATCATTGTTGTTGTCAATTTATCATCCCATACAAAAATACTCCCCTTTTGGTTTCTTCAAGCACATGACCATTTTGTTTCTAGCATGATTTTTCCTAGCTGGGAATTATGACTAGCAGAAAAGAGGAAGAGCGTGGGGACCCTGGAGATCACAGTGTCCTTTGTCCTGTGGCTCTACATCCTGTTAGTCCATTTAAGTGAAGGAACTAGAGTCCTCAAAAAAAAAAAAAAATCAGGTGGTTAAGGGCAGCCAGAATCCATAACTCATAGGCCACCAACATACAGGAGTCCCGGTTTCTGTAGGGTGCATGTTAGTTACCTAACCACTGGGAACTCTAGGGCTCCTTTGCATATTGGATAATCATGTCCACCTATCTGGAATTTCGTAAAGATTTGGTGAAACAGTACTGGAAGTGCTGAGTTCACAGTAAGGATCCCTCTGTCAATGTCTGTGGCTGGTGATGATGTCATTTAACCTTGGCCTGCTGTGTCAAAATGAATACGTCATAAAGTTCTTGCTGGCTATAAAAAGTTTTCCCAAAAAAGTACTATATGAAAGGTATAGGAAGAAAAGTGTTTCTTGAATGTCTGCATGTTTTCCTTTATGGAAGTTGTACTCTCATGGAGAGGTCATCAGTATAAAAGTCACCATGGTAAATGTCATCTATTTCACAAGGCACCTTCTGAGTAGGTTACGATAGACAGCAATGCATGCATTCAGAAAGCACCCTTGCAGATGTCTCTGAATCACGAGTTGCAGGCCAGAGAACACTTGGCAAGTTTGGGTGACCCTGAATGTCACACCATGGATTTTAGACTTTGGCCAAACAGCAGAAAAGTTACCACATGTGTGAGCAGATGAGAGATGGGATCAGACATTGCTTAAGGAACACAATTTAGACCCAAATTACAGACACTCAGTCAAGTCCTAAAGGCAGGAGTTTCTGGGACTTGGAGATAGATGTAGGCTTCATGAAGCTCCAAGAGAGATGTGGATGTTGTATTCATCCGTCCAAGGCTGATATTTGAGATGATGCAAGGGGTTTTCTAAGGAAGCAGTTTGTTGACATGGCCTTGGGAAACACATATTTCAGGGGTGTTCTGGACACTTCGATGGACATAGAAATCAAGGTGAATGACATGTCAAAGATGGCACTCGGAACAAGTAAGAGGGTACCTGGGGGATCACGGGAAGGGATGATGATGTCCATAACTTGAGGGTTTCACTCACCAAGTGGTAATGGGAAATAATGCCATACCCTACAGTTCAGGAAGGATGAGAACTGGGTCTGTAATTAGGACATGATGACACTTCAGATTTTGGGGAGGACTTGTGGAAAACAGTGAGTGTGGAGATGAACGACAAGGTAGTGGAAGAATGGATTGTAAACAAGATTAAAAGAAAAGTGTACCATTTAGGGTCATGGAAGGAGACATGGTGGGCAGGGGTGAGGAAACAGGTGCAGATTTGGTTGTTTGGGTGTGGGGAGAGGCTGGGCTGGCACATGGGAGCGCCTGGAGCCCAGGGCAGCAGCTACAGATAGATGGGTTGTGGAAGCCACAGGGAAGAAACAGATGAAGTGGGTTTTGAAAAGTTGTAGGCAAAGATCTGGTTCTGCTGCAATAGCAAAGGTGACCCGCATCACTTTTGAAGGGAGGAAATTTGAAGAAAGGTGGGAAGTTGAGGACTAAAGGCTTCCCCAGGCAGCTTCCAGGTTCTGCAGGAACCGAGTTCTGCTCATTCAGGAGAGCTGTATGAGGGAGAGGCCAGCAGACAGCTCAGATCCTCATTACTAATTAAAGACAAATGTTGCATCATTATAGGCTTAACTACAACTCAGTCACCACCGCTTCTTTTCAAAGTGCTATACAATGTAATTTTTTGTACTTACATTTTCTTATTTTTTTTCCTTAGCTTTTTGCTTCACTCTATTGGGTTTTAGCAAAGGATAATTCATGATCCCAGCACTCTTCCTTTAATTAACCAAATATACCATGATAGATGTCACATGTGGACTCTGAAGTGTCTTTTGTAACAATCCTCATTCATGATACACTTGAGTCAACGTCTGGTAATATATACCCAATAAATGTTTGTGGCAAACAATGGAATGAATGAGGTGTTTTATTATTGAGACAGGCATTTCTTTAGATGGTGATTAACTGTGAGTCACACTCACACACATCCATAGTTCATCATTTACCCAAGTAGAACCAGAATTTTCCATTACAATGAAAACTGAATGCATTTTCCCCCTGGGAGTGTACACATTTTTATGAAGTTGTACTTAGTACAAAAGAAGCCAGCTAAGCCTCAACCCCTTCAGTTTGGGATCTTTTTCCATTTAAAATTTACAGAAGTTTGGCTGATGAAGACTGGTGATGGAGAGAGACTAACACTAAAATGTGTAGCTAGGAATTATCCAGAAGGTTCTCAGTTAAACTAAGTTCTAGTTTAAAAAATTAATATTTTAAAATTTTTTATATTTTATTTATTTATTTGCAAGTAGAGAGAGACAGACAGAGAGAATGGGCATGCCAGGGCCTCCACCTGCTGCAAACGAACGCCAGATGAATGTGCCACTTTGTACATCTGTGGGTATAGGCCATAATCGCTGAACCTTTTCTCCAGCTCTAAGGTTTTTTTTATATAAAAATTTAAAAAAATTTGTTTATTATTTATTTGCAAACAGAGAGAGACAGAGGTGAGAGACAGAGCCACTACAAACAAGCTCCAGATGTATGTGCCACTTTGGGCATCTGGCCATATGTGGGAACCAGGGAATCAAACGTGGGTCCTTAGGCTTTGCAGGCAAGCGCCTTAACCACTGGGCCATCTCTCCAGTCCTCTTAGTTTTTAATCACCATAGAAAAGATACTTATGGTATGTTTCCGCTGTAGCACATCTCACAAAATGGATTGATCCATTTCTTTACCCTTGAGAGACTCCACTGGGAGGCTGAATAAAAGACCAGCACTCCTGTGGTCAAGGCCAGAATGAGATTTGCAGCAAGGGGGCAAGGCCATGAGTCTGTGCTACACTCACCCCAGGAGAAGAAAAGCACACTTTCTTATCATGCCCATTTCAAAAACCTGTCACTGATGCCGAAAGTTGGTTGTGTTGGTGACCTAGACACTTAAGAAACTTGAAAAAAGACAGACTTATTGTTTCTGCCCCAAGATTCTAACTTGGAATGTCTGGAGTGGGGAATCTATATTTATTAGGCAAACCCACCATGATTTAAGACAAAAATTCAGAGTCTACATTCAAATTCTGGCTCTGTGTCTGAGTAGGTTCACAATTTCAGACAAACTTGGAAATGTGTTTGAACTTCAGTTTTCTCACCTTTCAAATGGGGTTAACATATCCACCGCTGTAGGTGATGATCAGGATGAAGTGAGGTCACCTGTATAAATGAATGTCCTTCCTGCACAAAACACACACTCGATACATCCAAGATATATTTTTCTGGGTGAACATAAAATAATATATTAAGATATATTTTCTGGGGTGAACATAAAACTACTGGAGAATGACCAACAGTCCTTGCTGTAGGCTTTCTAAGCAGTTCCAGAAAGGGAAGAGACTTATTTCAACATGAGGATTTCTGCAAATTCACCAACTCTTGTTATCACTCACAAAGACCTCATTGTTCTTTTAGCAAAAATGCAGAAGAGCTTTACATTCTGCAAAAGAATTTGATGCTAGGCTTTTGGGAATGTTTACATTTGGTAGAAATGGCCAGGCACTGGAACACGTTATCTCGGACTCAAGGGAACATAGTATTCTGAGGGTGCTTAAAATGCAGTTGCTTTTGAAAACAGGAGGGCCTACCTTTGGAAAGCTCATCGTGCATGTGTGAAAATGGAGCACTTGAATGCACTCCATAGCAGGCTGTGCCTTGAGCTGTGTTGGCACAGATGAAATTGCTTCTGTCCTCACTCGCTCGGCCTGTTTTTAGCTTGTGCAAGCAGATGGTAACTGGACCATATTAGGACCCAACTCCTGAGTTTGAATGTTTAGAAATGAATGAATGAACGAGTGAGTGAATTTCCCCTGGGGCTAAGAAGTAGTCTCATGACATCTGTCAGTCCATTTCTGGCCCTCTGGGACCTGAGGAAGGTCAGTGTTTGTTGCCCATAGAAAGAATAAGCAAGGATACTTCCTGGAACCAGACACCTCTCCCCTTTCCTGTCTGGATGTCCTGACCCAGTTGCCTGTGTTGGAAGACTCAGTGTCATAGTGTCATGTGTTTCCCCCCCACCTCCCACCCCACCACCACCCCACTGAGAACCCTTCAGGAACAGAGAGACTTTCACAAGTGAGGTGTTTGCTGGAGCTCTGCTTATACGATTTGGGTCACCCACACTCACACACAAGAAAGAAGTGTGGTTTGAAATCCACTTGATCAGCACAGGATGAAATTGGAAAGGAAGAGTGAAAAAGAAGTTCAAGAACAGAGGAGGCAGTGAACATGGAAATGTATAATACCCTGGCAGCTGGAAGTTTCAGGCTCTGCTTTTACTAGAGGAGGAATTTTCAGACTTTTAAAATAAATCCACAGGCGCTGAGGAGGTGGTGCCGTGGGTAAAGTGCTTGCCACACAGACATGAGGACCTGAGTTTAGATCACAGCACCATGCACAAGCCTGGAATTCCACCGCTGGGGTAGCTAAGGCAGGCGATCCCTCAGATCCCTCGGGTGTGCTGGCTAGCCAGCCTTGCTGAATCAGTATGCTTCAGGTTTGGGTAGAGAATGACTGAGGAAGACACTTGATGTTGGCCTCTGACCCCCACAGGCACACACACGCTCTTGTCCATACACATATAAACATACATGCACACACACACAACATACATACACGCATACACATGCAAAAAGAGAAAAATACATACTTCCATTCAGAGAATATTCATTAAAACCTATGTTTCTTATACACTGTCACTGTGTTATGGAAACAAAGCAAAAATGATTGACAGCCAGCAGTCAAATTGAGAAGACAGATACCTACGTGTGGGTCACCCATATATGTGGATGTGCACATGCGTACGTACATATCAGTACAGAGATGTGCACCTGAGACTAACCCATTAGTATTGGTCTCAAACACTTAATGCTTAATGTAAGATAGGAAGGCATGAGCAATACAAGGTAGGCCCCTGGGTGTGATTGCAGTTGAAGCAGGCCTTGCATTGATTTGAGAAGGATGCCTGGCTAGGATAAGAGAACGAGAGTAGTGTGCAGCCTATACGAAAGGAAACAGCTTGAACAAAAGGCAATAGGAGGAAATGAGCTCTTATTGTATCTACCCATGGAGTTCCTCAGAAAGGAAATTGCCTGCTTCTGGACACTTCCGATGCCTCCGGAAGCTGTCCGGAAAGGTTGGGCCTGTGTTCACCACCCAGAGAAGATGTCTCCCATCAATCCAGGGTTAGCTGCCAACAAACGGGTAGGATTTTAGCAAATCCACCCACATGCCTAGATTTCCAGTTACTTCAACTAGAAGACTATCCTTAGAGTTTTGGTGGTTCAGATAAAGAAAAAGTAGAGGAGAAGCACTTGGTCTAAACAGTCTGCTCTCTTCAAAGCCAAGGTTCACCCAGTCCTTAGCATCTGTCAGCCACCTCCAAATGGGCCATGCTGAGTAGGTTCCCTGGTTAGGGTCAAGCCAAGGGGTATGAGGCCCCTTGATTGACTTGGGGAGGTTTTGCTTCCAGGTCTCTGAGCTAGATAATCATAGGTCAACCTTCCTGTTACCTGTCTTCACCCATCAGATAGATCAGTAATGCATTGTAGGGCCTGGTACTTGTCCTGAGCTACAGAGACTTCTTAGTCCCCAAAGAAATCAGGGTACAACAGAGGCAGAGGAATGTACATTCCAGTTAACATAATAAACGGAATTTCCCTGGTCTCTAGAGCCTGAAGGATGGGGGTGGCGACACCTAATAGTCTTTAAAGAGCTTGGATTGAACGGGACTTACTCTTTTTTATCTCCTTTATGTCGTTTGATTGACAGTTGAGTACAGTTAAGCTCAGATCTGTGGGGATGCAGCTAGAACTGGCATGCATGGTGGAGTCATTTTCCACTGAGATCATCCTCTGTGAAAGTGCTTCCTGGGAGAGGGAAACAAAAGCACACGAAAGAGGAGGAGTGCCAGCACTCCATGGAGAGGACGCCATCTTGCCTTCCCACTCCGCCTCCACCCTCAGGCTTGGCATGAGATCACTGTTACCCATGACCCACTCATCCCCTCCCTCTTCTCCCCCCAGGGGACTGTCTGTAGCCATGGCCAGTGACAGCCATGGCCAGTATTTGTAGGAGAGAAACTGATCAAGACAGTTGTATTGCAGTTTACGTATGTGATTTTTAGTTGACCGTAGAGGGAAAAAGCTTGTCTAGTCCTTACAATTCCTTATGGAATGCTCTTGGATGGCTTATGTGTTTAGTCAGTCAACAAACCCAAGCTGAACAGCCAGCCTGTGCTGAATGCTGTTTGGATGCTGGCCTGTGAAGATGTCTTCACTGCATGTGAAGTGAGTGTGCATGCATCGTCTAGATCAAGGTCAACTCAAAGAGAAGACAGTTGGCACAGTGGTCAGGAAGGGCAGCAGGGTCAGGGGGCAGGGTGGAGTCTCCTGAGACATTTGAACTGGGCCTTGGAGATTGTACTGAATGACAGACCAGTGAGTGTCACATCTCACAGTCCAACCAATTAACAAGTTCCTTCTAATTACTTGATTCTAGGACTTATCAAGTCTTATCTGTAGACTCAAAGGAAAGTGCAATTGAGCAGTAAGCAGTTTGTTTTTTGTCTCCTTTGCCTGTTTACTGTTGGAGGGGGAAAACCACATGAATTCCCACTTAAATTAGCTAGCAAATAGCTTAATGTGGTATATAGGAAAAAGACTGTTTTCTAAGGAGTGGATAGGGCTGGGGATTGGCCTTTTTACCCTCTTAGTATAGACCTCATTTTGTTAAGTAAAAGTTCTGTGTGGCTACTGGTGCTAGCTGTGTTCACACCATTAACAGCCTGGGAAAAGGCCAGCAAAAATACCACACCTTTGTTCCCTGCAAACAGGGATTTTAACCCTCGAGCTAAAAATGACCAAAAAAAAAAAAATTCATTCCTCTCACATGACACTGAATAATGATAGTTTCAAAATTCCTCATAGTTTAAAGGCTAATTTACAAGATGAGGTCATAGGAATGTCTGGAAAATTCCAGCACAATTCTTATATTTAGTGTATTTCACATAGCACTAGAACATCAAAATGTAAAAAACAAACAAGCCACTCATAAAATATTTGCAGTGAGTTTATATGTTTTCTGGCATTTCGAACATTGTGACTTCTGTCCCTGTCCTGAGTAAACACAGGCTGTAATTTTGCAAGCAACAAATTGGAGGACAGAGAGAGAAAACTAGGCCAAGGCCCAGTAATTCAACTGAATAGACCAACATGAGGAAAGCTAAAGAAAATATGTCATGTGCTAGAGAAAGGTGGTGGAGAGGGGAGGCGAAGAGAGAGACTCAGGTTAGTGTATATTCAGGCTGATATTCCAAATCATAAACGTTCTCTTAAAAACTAAGAAGCTCGGACTTTTGTTCATGGATTTCATGGCTTTTGTTTGACAATGTAGACCAACTGATAATGGTCCTTGTTCCTCAGAGCTTTGTCATCTCATTCTTGGCCACTTGGATAATGGCCTGTTTGTTTGGCTGCTGGTGCACACCGGTCAAAGAATCAGGCGTTTGTTTCCTAGTACTTGTTTTGAAGATCTCAGTTCTGGGTACATCTTTACACTGCTCATCAAAACAGAGGCTTATCTGGGGGAGATACACCAAATCGGTACCGGGTAGCTTTGCGTGTTTCCACCACCATGGGAAATGAAATTGAAATATAACAAAACTCCATTTCTATCTAATTACTGAGGAGTCTGAATTATAGACAATTCATAAAGATGCACCGTTTTATTAATTACGATGACATACTGGCCAAGGGTATGTTATCTAATCATGGCCCTTAAGAAGCTCTTATTAATGAAGTGATAAGGATGATTTATAAGTAGCATTAAGGTATTTATATCTAAATGAATGGTAATGAAATGCCTGAGAAATTTGGTCTCCTAAGTAGGGTAAATATTCCCACTAGAATTATGTTAAGACTGTTAATTTATTCAGCAACGAAGCCCCTTTTGCCCTTGGATTTCATTAATAGTTCAAAGGTAAACTTTGGCCTACTCTGGGGTGGTTTCAACTTGCAAGGGAATTCCAGGCAGTTGGTGGTGGCTGTCTGCCTGAAAACTCGTTTTTGAGAAGTTGTTGGGTGCCAAGTCTAGACTCACAGGGGGGAAAGTGCTGGGATCAATTAGTGATGTCTGCCTTGGATGGGAAGGGGGAAGGGAGGGCCAGATGGCATTCATTTGCTACCTTTGGCAAAGGCCCTGCTCAACCATTTCAAAGTTCGGACTGTCACGAATCATCTTCATACACTACAAAATGGGAGTAATTCCTGTGTTGATAATAATAAAGTTTCTAGGTGTCAGCAAACTCCCAACAGAGAAGATTTTTCCTATAGGAAGAGCTACTTAACTATTTTAATTTACTTGTATCTAAGAAAATTAAGTTGAATTCATTAAATTTAGCTGTGTTAAATGCACTCTGTTTTTCCTAAAGTTTGAGGAACAAAATTATTGTATGTCTTTTTTTTTTTTTTTGGAATGTTACTTAGACAGGAGGAGGGTTGTTATACTGGAATGAACATTTTAAAGGGATACTTTAATAATTCACAGTAATTTCTAGTGTGATTATTATTACAGTTTTGGAAATAAAGGGAGGGATGATTTATTTCCCTCTACTAAAATAAATCTGAAATTTGAGGCCAAATCTACACACTAGCGCCATTTCCTTTCACCCTGAAGCTAAATGACAGATAATGTGTGACTGAGGAAGGGAGCTGGTGCCTTCAAAGCATCTGTTAGGGGTTAGATACTTTATTTACTTTCAAAAAAACATGTGTTTTTTTCTCGTCTAGTTCTCCCAGCTGCCCAAGATATATAGTATTGTCCCATCTTACATAAGAAAAATGAAGTTTACAACATCTAACTCTTAAGTCTTCATTCAGTGTGGAGCTTAAATTAGAACTAACTTTAAACATTAGCTGAAATTTCCATTTGGAGTTTAGAATTTCAACACATACCATGTGTCCCAACTATTAAACAGGAATCTTTGCTGTGACCTTTTTATGTATTGACTAATAAGAATTGGAGAACTTTAACATTGCAGAAACCTTCCATAATGTTAATTATTGCTTTCTCTCTCACACACACACGCGGCACACACAGACACGAGAATGAAAACCTCATAAACTTTAAGTACTCATTGCAAACCACTTTTGCCTTCTTTGAAAAAGGAAATGTGAATTCTTTATGTTAGATAATTATCATCGAACCTAGAGTAAAATCTGCTGTGTATATAAAACCGAGACTATTGCATACAGCATATAAATGGAACTTTGAATCCAGAGGAGGTCTGCTTTCAGTTAACCACTGTGCATAAACTCCTGTTGCTAAAATCATGTCTAGTAGGAGAAGGCAAAGGAGCTAATGGTGGCTTGCCCCTCCCTCCTTCCCTCCCTTTCTCTCTCTTTCTCCTTTTTATTAATTTCTCTTGCTGAATTTTCCGCCCTCTGTGGAAGAAGGCTCCCCAGATGGGCCTCTTCCTTCACACAAACACAGGCTTCATGAGCTAGTTACAGTTAGCTTCTCACAAAGCCAAGAGATTTTCTTAATATACTTAATGCTATTCTGTAAATAGCGAGGGGGCCATCATAAATCTGAATTACTTACAGGGTCACAGTGAGACTGACCCTGGTCATCTCGGGATGAAAGTGTTGATTAGCCTAAATAATCAAACTGAGCTTTGAAATTCCTCCCTATTTTGTCCAGACTAATCCTTGGTGGACCTCTGGCTTCTAAACTTTAAGGAGAGGAGGCATGCTAAAAGCATGAGTCATTGGATAAAGTTATACGAATATCAGCTGATGATACTCGTAATAATAATTAAGGTTTTTTAATTTATTGATTTGCAAGCAGAGGAATACAGAAAGGAGAGAGAGAGAGAGAGAGAGAGAGAGAGAGAGAGAGAGAGAGAGAGAGAAAGAGAAAGAGAATGAGAATGAATGTGGGCACACCAGGGCTCTAGCCACTGCAAACAAACTCCAGATATATGTACAACTTTGTGCATCTGGCTTTAGGTCTTTACGTAGGTACAGGGGAATCAACACCCCCCCCCCCCCCCCCGTCTTTAAGCTTTACAGGGTAGTGCCTTAACCACTGACCCATCTCTCCAGCCCATAATTAAGTTTTTTTTTTTTTTTGTTGTTGTTGTTTTTTGTTTTGTCCAGGTAGGGTTTCACTCTAGCCCAGGCTCTGCCTCCAGAGTGCTGAGATTAAAGTCTTATGCCACCACACCTGGCTTAATTAAGCTTTTCAATGAAGACATAAAGAGAGCATGTTTCTCTAAAAAGACGATTCACTAAAAACAAGTTGTATTTTTTTCTTTTCAAAAATACTTAGAAGAATGAGCTAGTGAAGCCTAGCTTTATGTTTAGAATATCTAAGCCTACAGGAAACACTTTTCCCCCCTTTAAAAATGGTATGCTATCTTGATTTTGAAAACTCTTAAATTGTCCTTTGATCCCTACAAAGCAGGACAGAGAAGCTACTGGATGCTGACTTTGAACTCCCACATGATTATAGTTTAGGCTCTGGACATGGCTTCCTTGTTCTTCTGTCTGTCTGTCTGTCTCCCTGTTTATTGATTGAGTTTATGCTACAGCCTGGAGCATCAGCACATGTGTTCTGCAATCAGGGTCATGGCTGGGAAGGAAGTGGTGTTGTTGGTAACAAAACAGCTTAGAATTCTACATGTTGTTCATTCATTAAACAGCTAAAAAAATATGCAGAATGGCGAGTTAATTAACCATGCCACTCCATATTTTAAATTACATCTTGGTTCAGTAATTTCATTTTATTGTAAACAGCTTTATAAGCAGTTAATACGTGGAATTTGTAGGCTGATCCATTGCTCTACCTCTGAATTTTCACCCCCACAATAAGTTTCCCAGAATCTAGAAAACAATTAGAATAAAAAATATTGGGGCAAAGCTTTTATCACATGTTTTAACCTTCAATATTGACCTTCAGACAACCTTGTTCTAGTCTAGTGTGTTTATAGTGCATGAGAAATGATATTTCTTGGCAAATATCCTTTCCTGTGTTTCTTGCCCTTCGATTCAGCTTATCATTATTTATTCTTTACGGAACAGTTTCCTCCTCGTGGTATTTTGTAGTCGTGGTTAGGGCTCTTGCTTGTGCCTGGTTGAAGAACTGAACTGGTTAAATCATGAGACAGTAATTACAGGTCCCTGACTATAGATTGAGGTTTTCACCCCACATCTTGTCCAGTGATCCCCACATCATGGGCTGTGGGTCCCCTAAGGAGCCAAGTCACATCGCAGTATCTCTATATATAGCACGAAAGAACAGAAACTGTGTTTTAATTATTCCTGTTCAGAATAATGCACAATCAGGATAAATTGTTTTCTTAGAATCCCTCCTTTTCTTCTGAAATCCTGTAAAGTCAAAGGAAATAAAGAGATTGTGTAGCAAAATCCTTAATGTAATGTTCAAACTGTCACTATGGTGCCTTAGTGGTTAATTTCATATTAGTTATGTTTTATTATTAGAAGCAATAATAAGCAGTTATAATTTAACATTTTATGCCAAGCCTATGAAAAGTGTTATGCAAATTTTACTATTATTAGAAAGCTACAATTTGCAATCCATTGTCACTCTCTTCTTTCTATTCTTTCTTTTATTTGATCTTTTAAAAGTTGGCCAGCGTCCCCCCCCATGACAACCCACTTACTGTGAATTGGAATTATTCAAATTATCATTGCGTTGTTTAAATACTAAACTGTATTTTACCTTGTGACTTATTTTTCAATAAGGCATAATTTCTGATACACAGTTTGGACAACAGAATGTGATATTTAATGTGCCTATTGTAGTACCTAAATGAGCATGGCTCTCAACAGAAACGTATCCAGATTTTGTAAAATTGTGTTTTCCCTATTTCTTTTCTGCATCTGAGGATGTTCTAGAATGTGTACCTACATTTTATAAATGATTCTCCCTAAATCTTAGTAACATTTGACCTAATGTGTAGTATTAAATGAGGAAATGATATGATTGTAAGCAGAAAAGCCCAAGGGTCATTTTTAGAGTTTTTTTCATTTATTTTCTGATGATAAAATATTTTCTTCCTCCAGAAATAATTATTTAAAATCATATGATATTTGGACTTGCCATTCTCCAGTAATAGAAAACATGTTTTTAAAGACAATAATACGAGATCGTATGTTATTTTAGTATTGTTTGTCACTTAATATTCATTCTGGCTCTAACTGTTTATTCTTATAAATTATGCTGTGGATAACACCATGACACATAGAGAGTTATTCCCATTTCTATTTTTTCCATTTTTGACATATCTACTCATCCACGTGAGATTCCTGGGAACTTCTCTGTCTTTTAATCTCTTGCGTGCATCTTAGAATATTTTTCCTTTTCATATTAGAAATTGGATGTGATTGAATATATTATGTGTCTCAACTCTATAGACATTTTTCTATTGACTTCTGTGTTTAAAAGAGAAATAGGAAACCCATCGATTAATTTCTAGTTAGCTCTGTTTGGGGTAGGGGGAAAATAATGTTGGACATCTCCTGCTGTCTTAGTGATTATGTGAGAGCCTGGACTCAGAACTTTTCATCAGCTTTGCCCAGAACATGCCAACTTCTTAGGATCTTCATTCTAAGCTCCTTCTGGAATTATTCCTTCCATTTCATTTGTTCCTTTATTTGTTTGTTTATTCTTTCTAGGAGTATTTAAAAGTTCTTAGATTGGGAGTATTTAAAAGTTCTTAGATTGGGACATTTGTCTTCTGACCTCCATATCTGTCAATAGCTCTTGTATTATTTTATTCTTTTCCATTTTTCTTTATACTCCATAAATTTTTATGTCTCAAATGTATCTTCACCTCATTGATTCTACTTTGGACATATTGCACTTTTTTATTTATTTATTTATTTGACATAGGGTCTAAAATCTCTAGCCAGAGCTGACTGGGAACTCACTCTGTAGTCTGAGTTGGCCTTGAATTCACAGCAGCCAGCCTCCTACCTTAGCCTCTCCAATGCTAGACTGAAGTCATGCTTTACAACCTAGCTACATAGTGCACTTTATTGCACCAAGTTCAAATTTTCATTCTACTATGAAATTGTTGGTTGTCTCCCTATCTCATGCCCATCAGCTGCTGCACTTATTTCTCTCTCTCTTATTTTTATTTCTGTATCAGTTACTTTCTCATTGCTGGGACAAAATACCCATCCAGAAACAGCTTATGGAAAGAAAAAGGTTTAATTAAGCTGAACGCTTTCAGTGGAAGGTTCATCATGGTGGGGAAGGCCTAGTTGGCCAGAGCAGGAAGCGCACCTCACACCTCACCAGAGGCAGGAAGCAGAGAGAGAAAACAGCAAATAGGCCCAGAATGTAAAGCCTCAAAGCTGCCCCAAGTGACCCACTTCCTCCATCAAGGCTCCGCCTCCTGAAGGATCCACAACCTTTCCAAACACTGCCACTAGCTGGTTATCAAGAATTCAAACAAGTGAGCCTCTTGGTCGGGTCAGGGTTACATTGAAACCCCCACAAATTCGATCCATTGTCATCTCATCTTGACTATTTTTTTTTTATTGTCCATAATGAGTTACATTGTTTAGTGGGCCAACAATGAGTTGTTATCCCCAATTCCTCATTGCCCCCCCTCCCCATCTGCAGTCAGCTGGATAGCCTCCTCCGTGGGCGTCTGGATCAGTCTTTGTGGTAGGGGACCATGGATAGCCTAGTATTCAGCCGGGTTCTCCTGACCCAAGTGTGTTATTACTGAGGGGTGCCATGCCTCTGATAAGCTCCCCCACCACGGCTCTTACAATCTTTCTACCCCCTCTTCCGCTCAATTCCCTGAGTTGTGGTGGGTGAGTATTAAGGCTGCTTTAATGTTGTGAGCTTAGGGGGTTTTGTGTCGAGAATCAATGGTTTCTGTCTCACTGGCTTATCCTGTGTTGATTGAATGGCTGTGGCTGTGGGTCCCTTGTTCATCCCGTGATTCTCTGTGGGATTCCATATGGAGCCTCCACAATATGACTGTGGTGGCTCCTCTCCAGCCAGGATCTCAGCTTTCTGCCTGAGGTCCAGTTGGTAGGGTTATATGGGCCACAGCTCTCTCGCTGCATCCTTTACGGAGAGAGTCCTGGCGAGGCTGCTACTCGTTCGCCATCATGCTCCGCCCCCCTCATCTTGACTATTTCTAATTTTTTTGGACTTCTTAAGACAGAACTTGAACAGTCCTTCTATAATGCCTTTTAGATTATGGAATGTCTCAGTCTGTTGTTTTAGATCTTGTGGCTTATCTAGCTGTTTGTTTTTTTATTCATTCATTCATCTTGAATAGGAAGTGATCTGTTCAAGCTTGACTGTGCTTTGCTCACGCCAAGGCAGAGACATGGAGTTGGCTTTCATCACTCACTGCCCATGCGCAGACCTCTCACCTCCAGTATGAAGTAGAAAGACCCCCTTGAATGGGATTTGAGTTTAGTGGTGTGGCAGAGCTTTGGTATAGCGTGGAGGGGCTTCTGGTGAGTCTGTCAGGTGATATGTCATCTTTGCTCTCCTTCATATTGTCACGAGGTGCTTCTCTGTCCCCACTTTGTCTTGGCTTTGCCTGAGGCCAAGGATACAGCTGGGCCAGCAGTGCTGCCTGAGGCAGGGGGATGAACTGTTGGACTATTGATGAGCCTTTGCCACCAGAAAAAGCTTAATGTAACTACTGGAGGCAGAAGACTTGGTGCCACTTCTTCCCCTTGTTTCTAATATTGTTGAGTTTTCATTCTACTGGAGACTTGATGGGGAAAGTTAGATACCTGCACTCCAGCTGACCTTGGACCAAAAAGTCAATCTTAAAGGGATATGCGTACCTGTTATCAATGAAAGACTCCCCTGTTTTTCCTTTTGTGGGTTATATCTTTCAATATTTTTAATTTGTTCAATCAAAGTAGTTGGAGAATCTGATAGGAAATAGTATACATTGGGTTTGGAAGTGAACTGATTGATTTTCTATTTTTACCAATTTTTTTTTCGAGGTAGGGTCCTGCTCTAGCCCAGGCTTACCTGGAATTCACTATGTATTCTCAGAAACTCACAGTGATCCTCCTACAGCCTCCCAAGCGCAGGGATTAAAGGTGTTCGCCACCACACCAGCCCAGTTTTTGAAATATTTAACAAGGCACCATTTCTTCATATTATATCTGTTATCTTCCTTCCTGAGTTTATATATATATATATATATATATATATATATATATATGTGTGTGTGTGTGTGTGTGTGTTGGGGTTTCACTCAACAAATTTCCAGTCAGAAATATGTCTATTTCTTCAGCAGTTAAAAAAAACCTCTGCTATTTTAAGTGTCTTAGATAAATAACACACACATGTACTAAGACTTAGTCCATATATCATGATTCTTTTTCAGAAATGTCAAATAAAATTTCAAGTTCTTTCCCATGCTTACAACGACCTCCATTAACAATAATACTTTCTGACATTTTAATAAAATTGTATTGAAGCCAGGTGTGGTGGCACACACTTTTAATTCTAGCTTCTGGGAGACAGAGGTAGGAGGATCATTGTGAGTTCAATGCCAGCCTGAGACCACATAGTGAATTCCAGGTCAGCCTGGGCTAGAAAAACTAAAACAAAAAATGTATTGCATCTCCAAATTAATTTGGTAGGAAGTGATATTTTTAAGTAATGATGCTGGAGCTGGGGATGTAGCTCAGTGGCAAAGCATTTGCCTATCATGTGTGAAATCCTAAGCTCAAGTTCCAGTACTGGGGGGGGGGTGTCAAGAGACAAACAAGTGCAAACCCTTTAGCCCTGGGTGGGAACCCCATGACTACAGGAAAAGAAAAGGGGAAGTTAATCTATACACATCTCTCAATTTTACTCAAATATGACTTTATATTCCTATGTAGCATTTATTAATATTTATGTTCATCCAATATATTTTCAGTTAGCATTGTTCCCAGCTGTTTTATGTTTTAGGAAGCTACTATGAATAAAATATTTTTCCATTATCTATTCTACCTAATTATTGGCAGAAAACAAGAAAGCTATTGGCTCCACTAAACTTTATTCCGTTATTTCATTTCTAGCAACTTAACTGAACTCACTTTTTCCTTCTGAGGATTAAATTTAATTCTCTTGAATTGTCTGGGTATATAATCACATCTTCTGAAGATAGTGATAACATTTTCTCCTTTTTGCCAATAACTATGCCACATATTTCTGTTACATATTGATGTATTGGCCGCCCTATCTCTTGACTTTTCAAAAATTTAGAGTGGTTTATCTTGGAAACAATCTCGAAGAATAAATGGTTAGTGATGGAGATATCACTGAAGTCTGAGATAGTAGCGTCACATAAGTCTTCGTTTTTTTGATATTAAAGACAAAGCTCATATTTGAGGCTGGTTGCATGTAAATTTTATCCTTAATAGAAAATTTGAGGTATAATTTTAAAATAAATAAAAGCCTCTCTTACTTTGATTCAGTGATTCATCTACCTATCCATCCATCCATGCTTCCTTCCTTTCCATCCATCCATCCTTTCTTTCACCCATCCTACATACCCACTGACTCTCATTCTAGCCTTATTAAGGATGCACAGTTCTACTCACATAATTTGTCCTGAAAGTTGGTGGTTGAGGAAGTGCTAACAAGTGGAAGTGTACATCCTTATTAAGTTGTCATTATATTCTAATTCCATGAATTAAAGCTGGATACTTTAAGGTAGAAGCATCTGTGACGTGTGAGTTAAAAACAGGTGCCACCTGTGGCTTCCATCAAGGGTCTTTCAGCTTCTCTGCCCCATCGCAGTTTCCCATTTGAAGAAATCTTGGAACGACACAGAGAAAGAAATGTGGAGAAATTAAACGTTTCAAGTTTGCTGATTTTATTACTTTAAGAAACTTTCAGCGAATTCTCTTCTTAAAATAGTGACACATGGGGCTGGAGAGTTGGCTCAGTGGTTAAGGTGCTTGTCTGAAAAACCTACTGATTTGGGTTCGATTTCTCAGTACCCACATAAAGCCAGATGCACAGTGGCACATGCATCTGGAGTTTGTTTGTAGTGGTTACAGGCCCTGGTGCGCCTGTTCTCTCTGTCTCTCTTCTCCCAATCTCTCTCTCTTTCTCTCTCTGCTTGTGAATAAAGAAATATACTTAAAAAAAAACAGTGACACATACAAATTCTCTTTAGAGATAGTAATACCATAGAAATGATCATAGGAATCAATGGCCATGCCAGGCTGGCTGTGTCCTGTCTCATCTGATTTTGGAAGCACAGCAGAGTCGGGCCTGGTTAGTACTTGGATGGGAGAAATGATCATGTACTAGAAATTCCATGGAAATTTACTATTAAAATTATCTATTTTTATGGAAGTTTACATTCTAGAAAATGTGTTAGATTTTTTTCATAGAAATTATCAGTTAATTTTTTACAGACAAAAATTTTTGGAAAAATTGTAACTATTAATTGTTGCCTAATAAGCATTTATGTATTCAGATTAAAATATTAATAAATTGATTTATCCCCAAATTTGATACTACTTCTAATATATCTTTGTAGAATCAACTATAATTCACATGAAAAATCTCAACACGATGATTAATTTACATTTCTGATGCAGGATGAAGAGTTTTGTTAAAATATGATTGAAAATGAAGTTATTTAGCAATATTCTGAAGTTAGATCATGAAAACTTTGATTGCAAAGTTTCGGTTAAAATGAAAGCCAATGTTATTTGCTCTACATCTATGCTGGCATCTTGAAAGCATTTTCTGAAAACTTTTAAATCTAGACATTTGATTTAAACTTCCTTTTTGACTATCTTTCTCTCCTCTTGCCCTTCTCCTTGATTTCATTTTTAATTATTATTATTTTTTTTGGGGGGGTTGATTTTTTGAGGTAGGGTTTCACTCTAGCCCAGGCTGACCTGGAGTTCACTATGTAGTCTCAGGCTGTCCTGGAACTCACTGAGATCCTCCTACCTCTGCCTCCTAAGTGCTGGGATTAAAGGTGTGCACCACCATGTCCAGCTGTCCTTTATTTTTTATTCATATGTTACATGAATTATAATTATTCTCAGGTGTCTTCTCATGACTAGATCATATCAAGTAACAGTGAAAGTTTAAAGAAAAATAATTTAATGGCTTTCATAAAGAAATCTTGGCTTACCCTTACCATAAACAGATACAACTGAATCCATTGCACATACATTGCAACAGCATCAATGGTTGATTTATTTATTTTCCAGTAAATGAGACCATAGTACATTGGATTTCCCAGCTTCAAGGCGACGCTGAAGTCAGAGAATACATGTGATCATTGCAGGGCCTTAGCTGGGGAGAAGCTTTATTATCTTCTTGGAGGAGGCTTGGAGAGCCAGCTGAAGTTATTAGTCTTAATGACCCTTGGCTTTGGTTCCAAGTTTAACATCGTGAATCCCCAGGGGTCTGAGGCATCTCCCTCGAGATCCCTCCCTTCACTAGACACAAAACACAATTCCCAGCATGTCCAAGGTAAACGGGCCATGGATACCTTGCTCTGCAGTATTTCTCATTTTCCTATCGTAGTATCTTTACAACCTGGAAAGATGCCCTCTTTGTGCTTAAAAAGATTAACAGAGACTCCTCGTTTAACAGAAGTCTCTTCCTCAATCTTACTTTCTGCTCCCTTACACATTGTTCTCATATTGAAAATCAACTTAAAATTACTTATCACTGTCATTATTTGACCTTGTTCTTGCTGGGCAAGAACTTCAAGCCAACTGATGCTTCCAGAAGCTCTACTTACCTTTCCTATACAACCATTATCATCTGAACCTGACCACTGCTGCTCGCTCCAGACTCTCCGTTTATGTTTGGGTAAACTGAGGCCAGAAGAGCAGTTAGGATGCACCCCAGGTCTCCTGGCTAGCATGTGATGTAAGCCCACACTGAGCTCTTTGGATTCCCAGCTCTACCCGTTTTCAGACAAACAGGCAATTAGGCTGCTCCCAAAGGGCCGCAGTGTGCATGCTCTCTGCACTCTAGAAAAGAAGTGCAGGCTGCCTTTTCTTTGTGGGACTGGCTTGAGACCTGGTGAGCTGATTTGGGTGGAGGGAGACAGCCTGGCAGGGCTCCTGGAGCCTCCGTCATTCGCTTAGATCAGTGGCTCCTTGTTCGGAAGGAACACGTAGCAGTCAGCCCTCAGAATAGCCGTTGTGGGATACAAATCTTTCCATATTTTGAAAAAAAAAGTATTGGAACTATTGTTTCCTACGCTGGACAAAATCTTGGAATGCACATTCGCTGGGTGATGAGGGGCTGCTTACAGCAACTTGCAGAGCGAGGAAATGGTGGTCAGAAGAACCAAGGATTTGTAACTGATGAGTCATTCTTACAGGAAAGAGGGAAATAGGCAGGAACATGTCTTCCTGCCAAGTGCTGCACAGTCGATCAGGGCGGCCTTCACCAAAATTTCCACTGTCCGTGTTACAGCAGGACTCTAGATGTCACTTGGTCTTTATTAGTGTTCTTTAAGTCTTCCAAATTCATTCACAGATGTGTTCAAAACTCAGGACTCAGCAACAACTTAGTAGAGAAAATGCCGCTGAAGTTTAAGTTCAGTGACTTTCTCAGACATGGTTGTGTAAGCTGTGTCCCTGTGAATTTAATTAAGCAGTCTATTTCCTCAGTGGATACACCCTTCTGTTCAATCCTAAGAAAGGCATTTTGATTACCACCAAAAGACACATTTCAATGGGCAAAACATCACTTATGTCCACACATACAGAGTTCTACTGTGATTAAAAGTTATTCCAGATTTCTCTGCTAGTCAAAAGGAGGCTGTTTTATCAAAATAATTCTGTGAATGCAAAACCATTAATACATGGTCAAGGGGCTTTTTCATGCATGTGCCAATGAGCAAAAATACAACCACATCGGTTGTTGGGATAAGCCAAGCACACATTGAAAGTACTTAGCTAGGTAGCTCTGTCATAAGGTACTTTATTCTGATTCTCTCTTTCTCTCTCACTCTCTCACACGTCTCTCATTTTATCTTGTCAGGTTTGGTTTGATTCAAAGCCATTGGCTCTTTTAAAGGAAGAGGTCAGACCAGTTTGAGGAGCGGGCCGGCTTAGAAGAACAGTTCGAGAATGCATGTGGGAACGCAAATGATAAAATCATTTTGGAAAATAATGAACAAGTGACTTGGGAGTTTGTCTTCGGGGTGGTATCACAGGTTATGCCAGGTTATTAATTTTCCAACTCAGCGGCGTGCCTCCTAACACTTAAAGGGAAACGGGTATGTTTTTGAAAGAAATGCAGTGGGTTGAAGGGAATTACAGAACTGAAGTCCAGGAGCCAGTGAACCTGGGGAAGTGAAAGTGCTTACATTTAAATAAGAACTGCATATTTTAGAAAGCGTGCAAAATAGCAAAGACATCTGTGCCAAGTGCACTACTGGAGATGTCTGTGGAGTCCTTGATGCACTGACATAATCTCAGAGCAAGGACGTGGCTATAAAATGGAAATCTATGTCAATAAAGGGCACAGCTCCTATTTAGGGTCCACTCATTATCAACGCTGGGCATCTTCTTCCTCCATTTCCAAGATTTCAGGGAACATTGGTTTGTTGCTCAGTTTCCCCTCCCATGAAATGGGAAGAAGCATGTCTGTCTCCCCAGATCCTAGGGGCAAAGCAGACTCTATGTAGCTTCTCCCTTTCTCCCTGCTTCTTCGTCAAAGTGGTGGGCCCTGGTTACCATGGTGACGCAGCACAGGGCAACGTCGCTTGGAAATAATGGCAAGTGGTGGCGACAGGAAGGCAGAGTTGGAGTGGTGATTAGCCTCTGAGGAGTCTGGGCAGAGGCAGGGGGAGACGGAGGCTCTGTTGTAAGGAGCCGGCCTCTGACACTCAGCGTCCCTCACGGTCTCCTCAAAGTACCTAGGTGTCCCTGGGCTTCCTTGTGATAGAACATGCTGTAATGCCAGGGTGATTTCATGGCTCAGAGTTTAGGGCTTGAAACACAATAACTGTTTGTTGTTGATTTTGATATTCTAGCACTTAGCTCAACTTCCTGTAAGATAAGATGCGTGGTTGACTCAGACTCAAGTGCTCTGTAGCCCACTTCATGCTTCTCGCTTGAGTCACGATTTATCAGTGACAATTAAAATGAGTGTGGCAGGAAATTGATTTTTCTTTTCTCTTATTTGTTCATTTACTTCTATAGTAAGTGAATCACAACAAAACAAAATCTTTTTTTTTTTTTTTTGAGGTCAGGTGTTCTCTAGTCCAGGCTGACCCTGGAACTCAACTCTGTAGCCCCAAGCTGGCCCCAAACTCATGGCCATCCTCCTACCTCAGACTTCCAAGTGGTGGGAGCCACCACACCCTGTTTCAAAACAAAATCTTATTTTAAGCAGTTGTTAATTGGTCTTGAATTCCTGGGTTCTGCTTTTCTTTTCAAGTCAAATGGTGCACAGGGAAGTCTGGTTTGGCACAACATTAATGGAATGCCATTACCTGCGTGTCTGTTATTACCTGCGTGTCACTTGTCTGTCCTGAGACCTTGCCCATGGTGTTCAAATAAGCGAACAGCATTCTGTGTCCTTCTGGGCTCTTGGAAGCCCATGGAACCTTTACCCTACATAGTCATTCCCAGTTCTGTGCCAGGATCAGCGTGTTCTGTGCAAGTGGTGAGGTGGGTTAGATGTCGGCAGGAGCTGAGAGCTGGAGGTGCTCAGCATCTCTGAGACACCCTCACACTTCAAAAGGGAGACTTCTGAGCATGCCTCAGAGGAAGGCTAGTTCTGTTTGGCTCTTTGAGACTTGTTGATCCCCCAGGGTGTGCAACAGTGAGTGTGCTGCTGACTCCTCTGGCTCTCTGTTGCTAGAGTGCCAGGCTGAAAGGGGGCTCACAGCCCCTCACCATTTCTGCTGATACCCTCAGGTGCTGGCACTAATGTAGTCAAGACCCTAGGACCCGGTCCGCATCCACAGCAGCTGCCTCCACAGTACAGTGAAGACTGGGCTGGGTGCTGCTGAGTTCCCAGGATGCAGCATTGTTCTGTATTCTGTGCTAGTGGAAGAGAAAATATGAAGACAGAGAATTCAATCTATGGGGTGCCAGCTCCCTGGACTCATGCCTAGCAACGAGCCAAAGCCTGAGCATATTGCACAGTCCTTCTCATGCCTGACCTTCCCTAGGTACTGTTAGTGGGTACAGCCTCTGCCACCTATGCTCCCCTCCTGGACTCCCCTGAATCTGCACTCCACAAATACCCGCTCCCCACACTTCATCACAGACGCCCCCATTAGATTCCCTCAGCTCTGAAGGCCTGTGAACAAATCTAGGCCAAACCTAACTGAGCTGATAAGATTTCCACAAGAGTTCCTAAAAATACATTTCTCCTTAAATCAGCTTTGCCAATCACTGTACTGCCACAGAACCTGAAGGACAGAAGTGGCTTCAGCAAAAGACCCCATTCCCTTTTCAAGTCCAGAAACTGGGAGTCCCAGGGAGTGAAAATAACAGCAAGAACCATGGCCAAGAACTATTTCAAGTTCCATCATGTAGATGGGACAAAGTGACCCATCACCTCAGGGCAGCCACAGACTGTGAGCTCCGTGGCTCTTCCAAACGTCTGTCCATTCATCCACTCGTTCAGCAAGGATTTGTGGAAATGTTCACTAGCTACAAGTTAAGTGTTCACCTACAGGTCAGGGATATAGACAGACCCTGTTCTGTTCTGAAGACATTACATTCTGGCTGGGGGGAGGGGAGGAACAACAGAGCAGATAAGCTAGTCACTATGCATGTCAGTGTCAAATAATGTCCAAGGTTTAAGAGTGAGCTGTAGCAGGGCGGGCCAGAGTGAGCAGGGCGGAGTGATGTAATGTTACATCAGGAAAGGCCTCCCCATAGGGTATCATCCAAGGTGTGCCTGTCTGGGAGAGGAGTATTCCCAGCAGAGAGATCAGTGAGGTTAAACCTTGTCCAACTGAAGCCCAGAATGATTTCGAGAGAGTGAGCAAGGACAGGGGTGGACAGAGAGGGTGTAGGGCCAACCACGGAGGTCATTGTGAGCTCCTTAACTTTCCCACCCACCCAGCGAGGCGGGCAGGGAGGTGAGATGATCTGTCTACATTTGAAAGGTTCCCTGGGGGATAATCTGTTGTAAGGGGGTGGGGGAGGGGAAGAAGCATGACTGGGTTGTTGCACAAATCCACAGGATGGACTGCAATCAGATGCCCGGTCTGTAGTTAGCTGCAGGGTATCTGAGGGAGGGAAAGAGAGGGAGCCTAGAGAATATGAGTTTGGGAGTCATCACTCACTAAACAAAAAAACAAGAGTGGGTTTAAAGGTCATGGAGGCCTGGTGGCCTGTGTTCCAGTTCTTTCTTCTCCTCATTTGCAGACACGCTAACCTCCTCCTCCAGTTTGCACAAACCCCTGTGCGTAAGCTCCATGATAACTCTCAGCTTTATTACCTTTCACTTTAAAAACTGTATCACAAATGGCTCTCAGGATGTTTGTTCTCATCTCTACCTGGGTCTTATCTCATCATTGAGGACGCTAACCCCTGGGTGAGAGCCTAGTCTATCAGCTTCTGCTCTGTGCTTCCGCCTGTCACTCCCTCACACCTGTGCACACTTCTCTTTGCCCTTTCTCTGCATCACTCAGAGAGAAGGGGAGCCACTGGCTGCCCCCCCCCATTTGCAGGGTACATGTGTGTGTTGTGTGCTGACCCCACAGTCTGTCCAGCCACTTTTGGTGGGAGAATGCCAGTCATGCCCACTGCTGACATTGCCCACTACTACTGCTTGGCATATGCACAGTCATAGGTGTTCATGACGACACCCAGGGGAGAACACCCCTGCCCCACCCTCAGCTGCATACTCTTTTTACAGATCTCTGGACTTAAAAATATTTATTTATTGGGGCTGGAGAGATGGCTCAGCGGTTAAGGCACTTGCCTCCAGTGCCTAAGGCCCTGGGTTCAATTCCCCAGTACCCACATAAGCCAGACTCACAAGGTGGTAGCCTGGTGTGCGCTCTCTCTCTCTCTCTCTCTCTCTCTCTCTCTCTCTCTCTGTATCTCTCTCTGTTTGAAAGTGAATAAATAATATTTAAAAAATATTTACTTATTTATTTGAGAGGGAGGAGGAGGAGGAAGAGAGGAGAGAGAGAGAGAGAGAGAGAGAGAGAGAGAGAGAGAGAGAGAGAGAGAGAGAGAATGGACATGCCAGGGCCCCCAGCCACTGTAAATGAACTCTTTACGTGGGTGCTGGGGAATCAAACTCTGGTCCTTCTACTTTGTAGGCAAACATCTTAACCACTAAGCCTTCTCTCCAGCCCTGCTCTGGACTTTTTGATGATGTTAACTATCCTTTCTTAGAGTCCCTGATCTTTGAAATGTTCCTCTGCTCTGGGCCAGCCAGTGCATAGCAAAAACGACAAAATACGGTCATTTATTTCAAAACCAGGCCCTGCCTTTCGACAGAAGCTGTGTCTTCTAGGCCACTTGATCCTCTGTTTGGTTTCCCCTCCTGCCATGGTCCTGCTCACAGTGAATGGCTTCCTCCTCACCCTCTGAGTGAGATCCCAGCCCTGCTCCTGTCTACACAAGCTTCCCTGGGTTGATTTTCCTGTTATATAGCTTCAGGCCATCCTCTCTCCATGCCTATGAGGGAGAAGTGAGCCATTTATCTTCCTGCCTTAGGCGCTAGTGACCTCATCCCTCCTTCCGACAGGCCAGCTGCAGCTTTCTGGCCCCAACTCCACCTGCATTTTCTTAAAAGTCTTCCTGTTTCAGCCTGGGAAGGGGAGTGAGAGAGGCAGACACATGTGCTCTGCGAAGTGCTAACCCTGCTTGAGGTTCCAGAAGTATAATTGCCCCAGGGTCTCATATAAACATCAGAGCCAGGTGTGCGAAGAGCTCCCTTAGCACCCGGCACTCAAGACACTGCCTCTGGTACCCCTCTGTTGTTCTCCCCTCCACCCCAGAGACACAGACATGACCCCCTGGATCCTCACTACGTGCCTGTGCCTGGATGTCCTCATTCCTCATGGCAGTGGGCTTTGTGGCTTCTCCTTCCTCTTAAAACTCTGGCCCATCCCCCCATGCTTTCTTGAAGGATTTTCTGTCCCTTGTAATTTCTTGTTGGAGGAGTGGTGCATGTATCTGTGTGCAAGGTCAAGGACACGTGTGGCAGTCAGAGGACAGCTTCAAGGGTCAGTCTTTGCCTTCTACTTCCTTTGAGGCAAGGTCTCTCTCATTCACTTCTGCATTCTCCAAGCTAGCTGGCCCTTGAACTTCCAGGGGAGTCTCTTAGCCAGGGTTTCTTACTGTAGGTGGGATTATAGACACTTGAGTACAGTGGCTGTTTTTATGTGGGTTTGGGAGATCTGAACTCATGGCAAGCAGTTTATCCATGGAGTTGTCTTTCTAGCCCTCATCATTCTTTTCCTGTGGTTTGGCTTGCTCTGCTTCGCTGTGTCAGGTCTAAGAAACTCCATGAACTGTCCCCAATCCCGCTTCTCTTCTTTCTCGAGACACAGACAAATCTCTCTTGCTGCTGCTCACTCTCTGAGTATGTGTCTCTTAGCCCTCCCAGAGTCTGACCTGTCATTTCTAGGAATACCGATCCCAACTCTTATGTCCATGGCCATGACTTTGGAACCTCATTTCTACCTGGCACACTCTTTGCTTAATATCCTCACAGGACCTACGTTTGGAAGTTCTATTTGACTAGTCTCTTCTGTTCATCTCATTCCCAAACCCTAAAGATTATCCTTTGTGAATAATTTTATTTATTTATTTGTTTATGGCATTCATGACCTTCCTCCTTAGCAGCACATCACTGTAGTATAATTTTTGCCTGGGTTATTGCTTTTCTTCTGGACTATTTCTATACCTTTTGGGCATTCCCCCATGTCCTGCAAGCTCTTTCAAGACTCAGGTATCTCAATGAGTACTTCTAGAGAGAGCTTTCTCCAGTTGAGGTCTTGTCAGCCTTCTGGTGCTACCCAGAGTCCTCTACACTTAGCATGAGGCAGCCCATGACCTCATTATTACTGTTCTCAGTGGGGACTATGCCACCCTAAGAGAGCCCCTTGGAAACTTAGGGAACGTCTGATTCTTGATGAGCAATGGTTTTTAATATCTTACAATGAACATGACTCTCTGTGGAGCTTGGCTTGTGTCTCTTGTGACCTTTCAGTGTCCTACTGGACCGTCACATAATTTAAATCAAAAGTCTGTTGATAATGATAGGTGTCAAGATCTCAACTCTGCTTTACCTATAGACAATGAGTTTTAATTTTATTTTTAAATTTCTAAGCCTAGCACTTTTCAAGAATGAAATAACTGTATAAACCAAAGCAAGGGTGTCTTTTGCCATACTAGGAACTTCATGATGAATTATTGGGTACTGTGTCATTGATCTAGTTTTTGTCCGCCCGTGCCTATCATATTCATGATAGTGCTGTGCTCACACCCACAGTAGCTGCTGACTGCTCCATATTATTTCTCATACACTACAGCCTAAGCACTCACAATTTAAGATATATACCTTATCTTACAAAATTGTTTTCTTTTGACAGTTGATTTATAGCTATGGCAATGCATTTTTTAATGTGTGACTATCAGCTATAATAGCCATACCTTCCATTTGATGATTAAAGTTATATGATAAAATTTGGTCCAAAAAGGAGCATTAGTATTTATACATGTTGCTTTATGCTTCTCTGTGACAGAAACAACTTAAGTGAGGAAAGCTCTATTTTGGCTCACTGTTTCAGAGGGTCTCATAGAGGCAGTAGTGTGTGGCAGGATCTGTTCACATTGCAGTGGATCAGGCAGCTGAGAGTGAGGCAGGAAGCAGAGACTGGGCCATATCCTTTCTAAAGGCTCAGTTCTCCTAAATTTAAGCCCAGACTTCTAATATTCCACCAACTTCCCCAAATGCCAGCTGAAGAACAAGTGTTCAAAATATGAGTATGTGGGGGACGTTTCACATTCAGACCCGGATAGTAAGTACAGCTGATGATGTGGCCATGAGGTCCAGGTCATGGGAAAGGGGAGAGAAAGAAAGGTCAAAGGTCAGCTGGGAGGCAGTTCTGTTCACCACAGGTCATGACCAGGAAAGGAAATGGGCGTTCTAAGAGACTGCTCTGGGAAGTCAGGGCTGGATTTCAGCTTGCAGCTCCACCATTACACTGTCTGGCCCCAGCCATTGATTCCTGGCCATCCAGGAAACCAGTCGGTGCTGTGTCAGTCCTCAGTGTTATCCAATACAATTGTTTTTATTCTAATCACAGTAGCTCTTAACCGAATTATAAGTTTTTTGAATAGAAAACACAGACATGGTGAAAAAAAAAACACAACTTGAATACAAATATGTGCTGACTACATTCTGTCTGGCTGTGGTTTGAGGAGTATTTTTAGATTTTTCTCTTTCCTAATTAAAGATAGGATTTCTATCTCTGCACATTCTTGGAATTGGCTGTGAGAGTACATAGGAAATTTTCACATATTAAAATGAGCCCTAGATTCTGTGCATTTTCCACTTGGACTTGAAGAGATAAGAACATGAGAAAAATATGAGCTGAGGATTTTCTCCTTTATTCCATCTACCATGGAACAGTGACCTTCCTGACCCATTGTGTGACTCAGGGTATCTCTGCATTCCATTTCCCTCAAAAACTATGTTCAAAAGAACCATGTGAAATGGAGAAGTGATTGTCAGCCAGGGTTCTGTCCCCACTCAGAATAAAGGTTTGGAGTTGGGTTTTAGAGGAGGATTTATCAAAGGTGTCTTAAACTCACATTCTAGAAGGACTTCGTGGCTCATACCCAACATGATAGAGAGAGCTTTTCTCTTTCCTTTTACTTGCACTTCACCGATTTTGGAGAAAAATCACAACTCACAAATCTTGTGAGTCCAAGGTTTTTCTGCTTGTCACTTGTGGTGTGTGTGGCCAGTGTTGTGGCTTTTCAAAATCCCTAACAATTCCTGATGATGTTCCTAACAAACTCATGTTACAGAACAGTCTTGCCTCAGTTTATACAGTTGTCTCCTTAAAAACAAAATTTATGAGTACACGTGCATATGTGATCATGTGCATGAAGGTGCTAATATACACGTGTGCACAGGCCCAGGACAACCTCAGGTGTTGATCCTTGAGACAAGGCTTCTCATAGGCCTGAGACGCACCAAGTAGACTAGACTGGCTGGCCAGAAAGCTCCATGGATCCTCCTGTCTCTGCCTCCCCAGCACTCGGGTCACAAGGAAGTGCCACACACCAGTTTTTATTTTTTTAGCAGGGGTTGTGGGGATTAAACCCAAGTCTTCATGCTTGTAAGGCAAGCACTTTGCTAAATGACCTATCTCCCCAACACCATGGTCTCACTTAAAAAAAAAAAAAAGCTATTCTAAGACATTTTAGAAATTTAAAATTAAAACAAAAATTTGAAGTCGATGTCTTAGAAGAACCTCTATTGGTATCGATTAGATATCATAAAGAGAATACTTATACTACCAAATATATTTTTGTTGCTGTAGATATAATTATGGCTAAGTTATTACCATCCACTTGTTCAAAACAAGGGAACTGCTTAGTGGTTAAGTATCATCATGTAGAATCCAGGCCACAAAAACTGGTTTTGATCTCTTAACCACTTCCAACACACACACACACACACACATATATTCCATAATCAGTTATATATATCAGTTTAAAAAGGGGTCTAGTAGGAAAAATCTTTTTGAAGATAGCTATTTGTGCTGTCCTTCCCACTTTTCTCTGAAGAGCCAACTGGGTTATTTCTTTAACATTGCGTCCCTGTCACTTCCGCAGTCGTCTTGGTGTGCTGAGCTGCCTGTTGGAAGCCCCGAGAGGAGCCTCTTCCCGGCAGTGGTGATTACAGGACAGCATCACCGCCCACTGCTGGAGGTCAAGTGCTCTCAGCCCCAGTGCTTTGGCTGGCAGTTCCTTCATGCCTTCTCCCATCACTATGTCTGCGTCTGACTGATGGGCTCAGGATGGTGCCAACGGCCTGATCAATGAAAAACATGAGAGCTATTTTAAACCAGCATGTCAGATAGAGGTGGGGATGCTACAATATCAAAGCACTCACAAGAAGAAAAAAAAAATATTTTTTTAAAGTATATTTTAAATTGGCTGTGCTAGTATAGCCTGAAATCCCAGCACTCGGGAGATTGAAGCAGAAAGATTGTTCATGTTCAAGGCCACCCTGGGCTACATAATGTGTACCAGGCCAGCCAACACTACATAGTAAGACCCTGTCTCATAGAACCAAAGAAACAGCTGAGGGGCATGGCAGTGCATGTATATATAATTCCGGGAATCTGGAGGCTAAGGCAGGGGGATTATAGCAAGTTGGAGGCCAGGCTAGTGTACATAGTGGGCTCCAAGCTAGCCAGGGTCACATAAAGAGACCTTGTCTCAAACAACCTAACAAACAAACAAACCAAAATACATTTTAAAAGTTTAAATACTAAAAATAGGGAACCCAAAGTATAAAAATGAAGTTCAAACAGACAGCAGTTCTTCATTGTAATTAGATGTATGCAAAATAAAATTAAAGGCATCCTATAAATTACTTAATGGTTAATGAGTCCTTGACTATCTGACTCAGAAACCAAACCAGTTGGTTTTGTGAGTATCAGATCCTTTAATCAGAGCCCTAGGAGGCCTTGTCTGGCAAGACAGCTGAAGTCCTGGTGACCAGAAGTAAACCTGGATAAGCTGTGTGCTCTCGCTGCAGAGCTATTTCCCTTAAGGCAGTCTTAAATTTTGATCGGTGTCAGCCTCAAGATTGGACATGATTGATTTTTTCCCTTCAGAAATGTACAAACTATGCACAAAGCGTTGGCGCAGCAGGAACACCTGGGGTCCTGAGCCTGGGCTTGTCTGAGGGCGTGGAACCCAAGAAAGCCACCTCCCTCTTCTTCCCACAGTGGAAGGCCTGGCCTGCAGACACAAGGGCTGGCAAAGAACTTGAGCAACAAATAATTTCAAATAGTTGGAAATCACAGCTTTCTGAAAATCTTAACACTCCTGAAGAACTTTAAATACATTGTGGAAAATGAAGTGTCATGTATGTAAAGACCCTAAAAAGTGTTGGCATTAGTTTGCAGAGTTGAATGGGAAGGCCTTTGGCAATTCACAAAATACTACAGAATGTCATTTATCTTTGAACTTCCATTGGGTCTTTCCTTTGAAGACTGAGCTCAGTATTAACCGTGGAGCGCTTTCTGGAGAGACTGAAAAAGACAGGGGCTTTACAAAGCCATCCCTAAATCCTGGTCACTGAGGAATATCAGATGGGGGGGGGCACACAGCAAGTTTACCCTCCCCCCAAGGACATTCCTGAATTGAAGATGCTTCCCGGTTCTCACAGAACTCTCACCTGGAACAAACCAGACTTCTCAGGTGTTTTCTGCCCATCTAGTTTGTGTTTTTTATTGAGCAGAACCACAGCCTCTCAGGGAAACTCCCTCGCCACCAACCCAGGCCCTCCTGACTCACTCTGTGTGGGAATCCATGAATGAATGCCCTGCAGGCAATCCACAGTGGCCATATTTATTCCTCCAGGATCCAGGAGAGGATCCTAGTTATAGAACAAGGCTGTAAGGAATAAGGTAGTTGTCAAAGTTACCGGTGGTCACCCCCAGAGGGCTTGTTATACACAGACCCCAGAGCTTGCCCCAGAGTTTCTAATGGAGGCCCAGGGGTGGAGGGAGCCCATGAATCTGCATTTCTCACAAGCTCCCAGAGAATGCCAGTGCTGCTCTTCGAAACTCACTGGGCTGAGGATGCTGGGATTTAAAGCTTAATCACTCATCACTGGGGGCAGCGCCTTCTCTTCAACCTGTGTGGCAAAAAATAGGGTTAACCAGGGGCACCTGCTGGAATGTTCCTTTAGGGAATACTGAAAATTACTTCTGCAGAGTCTAATTCCTTTAGCTTTGAATTGGGGTCTATATTAAAATGCAGAGGATCTGTGGAAAAGACCTTGGATTTCATTCAGCAAACATTGGCGGTGCATATGCCACAGACCAGGTGCTGAGCTGAGCTCTAGGGATGTGAAAGCTATAGCCAGCCTCTGTTCTATACAGAGAGCAAGCTGTGGCATTTACAGTGTGGAGAGGCAGTTTGGATAGATCAATATTTACAGTTCTTATGAATTAAGAAATAATGGCATCTATTTAAAATAATGACTGGGTAGTGTTAAGAGATGGGCTGGAAGAGAGGGACTCAGAGGGGCTTAAGGAAGGCAGAGGAGAGAAGACTGATGCTAGTGGGGAGGATTTGCCAGATGTGACTCGGTTTGACCTTCCAGTCAAGGGCAAGTTCATCTCTTCTATGAGAGGGGGCCTTAGGCAGTGAAGAAAACTGTGGGCACATGATGTAAGAGAAACCAAAGGCCCAAGAATAGAAAGAATGGGTCAGCCATCTCCAAAGCTCACCTAGCTTCTGCAGCTGAGGGAAGAGTTTTAGTAGGGAAGGATGCTTCCAGAGCACCGCAAGTGAACCCTGAGGGAGCATATGATGCCTGTGTCCATCTGTTTCACGCAAATCCATTTTGCTCTTGTATCATCCATGCCAAAGACACAGCTCTCACCTCAAAGGGAATAAGAGATAGTTTATCCTGGAGCCAAATATGAGTAACCATGGCCCTGGGAACACTGATTTAGGTTATCCATTTCATGGTCCAATGTGTTAAAATTTTCATAAAGGTTTTATAGTTACAGAACAAAAGATCTTCATAAATCAAGGCACTTTTCAAATGCATTGGCTGACCATCAGGTAGGTGGGTTACAGCAGAACTGGGAAGCCTCCACCGCAGGCTTCAGATGCTGTCTGATGACATTCTTAGCCCTTGGGTTGGTGGAAGCTGGGGGTCTGCTAGTACATTCCAGAGAGGTCAGGTCAGATACAGAGGTGGGCAATAAAGAGGCTAAAGGTAGCCTAAGGTAATTTGGCTCTGACCTTGCAACATTCCACCTCTCTGAGGTCACAGGAGTTCTGTGGTCCTTCCAGCCTTGTTGGCAGCAGCTGCAGCAGATGCAGCACTCCTCTGGGAACTTTAGTCCACAGTATCTGACCACATGTTGGAATCAGTAATAAAATGTATTTGAAACAAACAAAAGTAAGAAAATGGGAGCATAGGCAAGCCAGCTCCAGAAAGAACTGGAAGAAACTTCTGGGAAGGGAAATGGTGCCTTACATATGGAAGAACCTTGTTGGGCATCGGAGAATATGTGCCCTTTCCAGACAGATCCATTACCAACTTGGGCTCCTCTAGACAAACTAGAAAATATTAATCTAGACAGCGAGAACAGAAACTGGGTCCTCAAAAGAATCAGGCTCTGTCTGGCTAATGTCACCAGAGTGTTGAGCCACACTATTCCTGTCCTGAGTGAGGGCTGTTCACACCTGGGTGAGTGGCCAAAGGCAGGAAAGAGGCTACCTATGAGGGTTTATAGTGGCACTCTGGGAAACCCCTCTGTGGTTCCCCTGGGCTGTGGCAGGTGAGAGACGCAGTGCCCTGTCCGATCTCCAAGATGATGACCTGTTCTCAAAATGTGTGCTGGGACATACATGCAGTCCACCTGCAGGTGCAATCCTGGAGCTCCAAACATACCTATTGCAGAAGTAGAGGAGGAGCTTAAAAGGAGAGCTGTGCAATGAGTACTCAAGGCGCAACTCCCAAAGTGCTGTGCTATTTCCCCAATAATCAGCCATTCATGACAGCCGTCACATAAACGTGGTGGAACTAATACCAACATTTTAAAACCGGTGAAGAAAATGGACCTCAGAGGCATTGACTTACTAGGGATAGCAGACCAGAGTATTGACAGAACCAAGGCTGGAAGCTGTTTCTTAGGGCCAGGTACTTTCCACCATTCCAGAAAGTTCTGTTATGGCTGATAGAAGAAATGCAAAAGCCCCAAGACAGCTCTATCAATAGAAATATGGGCTATGGATGTAAGGTAGGATTAATTTTTATATTAACCCTGTAAATTATATTATCATCACTTTGCCATGTGATAAATATGAAATGTATTAATATATCACATTCTTTTTTTAATACCAAGTCTTAGAACACTGTATATTCTACACTTTAAAAGCACATCTCAGAGGCTGGAAAGATTGTTCAGTGGTTAAGGTGTTTGCCTGCAAAGCCTAACAACCTGGGTTCTATTCTCCAGTACCCACATAAAGGCAGATGCACAAGCAGTACATACATCTGGAGTTCATTTGCAGCAGCTGGAGGCCCTGGTACTCCCATTCTCTCTAACTTCTCTATTACAATTTATATTTGACAGTATTACAATTGAGAAAGGAGAGTGATAGATATATTGAAGTTGGCCCAATCACACTTGAATGTTTTCCAATAACTAAAATGAAGGTAAATGTAAAACTTTACTTGAAACTGATGAAGAAAGTACTTAGTGACAGTAGCCACATGACCACATGCAGGTGGCTCCATCTATATTGGATAGCACAACCTAACATATAACTGATCTTCCCAGAAACTTGCATTTAGGAGATCCAGTATTGAGCCAGGTATTCATGTGAGCCAGGTATCCATGTGAACACACTTCAGCCTGGTCCCTTGATGGCATGTTGAATTGTGTCTACCCCATCCTTGCCTGGCATTATCCTTCAGCAATTATGAAGGCCTCAACCTAGCCTTATTTAAGACTACCTCTTTGTTCCTGGGTCCCTCTGCTGCCTACCTGTACTCACTTGTAACAGTTCAAGGAGGCAGTACCTTTGATAAGTAGCCATAGAACGTCTAAGATAGAAACAGAGACCAGAGACCGTGCTGGATGAGTGAGTGCATGTATCAGAGCTATGATGGCAATGTGTTCGTGTGTGATAGGTGTACACCTCTTGCTTTCCAGAACATCTTTGGCATTAATAACTCTACCCGCAGAAAGCTTTATCCCTGTTCTTGAAAGCACATTTATATTAAAGGATTATATGCTGATTCTGCACACATACAGAATACAAACAAATAAAAGGACATTTGAGAAGCAGGAAGTAGAATGGTGCTAAACAGAGACTAAGGTAGGGGAGTTGGGAGATACTGGTCAGAAGACAAAATTTCAGTTGGACTAGGAGAATAAAGGATTGTAGTTTATAACACATTAAATCTGCAGAGTGGATTGTGAGTGTTCTTACCAGAAAAGTAAAAAAAGTATGTGAGGTAATACACACACTAATTAATTGACAATCTACAATGTCTACCAGTGCATACATAATTCCAAATATTTTGTTATACCATACGTGTATACTGTTTTACTTGTCAACTTAAATAAGTATTTTTAGAGGCCAGTTTGCCTTGATAGAGTTTGACCATCCAAATTCTGGTTGGGTTTTAATTATAACTAGAAATGTGGACCTGTTTCTTTAGGAGAGAGAAAAAAAGGAGTCTTTGTATCTAAAAGCACAAGCCAAATTATCCACCATTCGCTGGACTGGACTGAAAGTACTGTCCTGTGTGGTCGGTAGGGCCATTGCCATCCATGCAGAAATGCCACATTTGCCCAGGGGAGTGTGTGGATGTGTGGGGAGAAAGGGGATCCTGTTACCTGGAAGGGCGATGTGGATCTCACCTTTGCTGTCCATCACCTACCTAGGACTTGGGGACTTTATATAATATTTTTCACATATGAAATAAGTGCAGTGGAATACATCTTTAATCCCAGCACTCAGGAGGCAGAGGTAGGAGCAGCACTGTGAGTTCAAGGCTAGCGTGGAACCGCAGAGTGAGTTCCAAGTCAGCCTGGAGCAGAGCGAGAGACCCTGTCTTGAAAAAAAAATAAACACATCAAATCCATCATTTGAAGTCCATTTTACATCAGTGCCCCACCTCCAATGAAATGGATAGAAAGGAGTTTCCTTAACTCCTGCTTCCCACTTCCTTTGTGCTCCTCTGGGGTTGGCGGTGGGGGTGATGAGGCTACAGGTTCAGACTGGTTATTAAAACCTGATGCAGAGTAAATTTGGTTATTAAACTCGTCTTCTTAAGCTTTCTAACCTAAGCTACTTGATGTGGCCTCTGCGCACACATGCTGCCAGGGAGACAAGCAGGAGCTTGCCTGGTTCCCTCAAGTATTTTACAATTGAAGTTGGGTATGTGTCACAGCTTTCATGGATGCCAGTTTCCTTAAGTACACACGCACCTAGAACTCACGCAAGCACACGTTTACAAGCGTGTCAAAGAGTGATGGAGGTGAAGTAGCATTTCCCACCAGACCAGAGAAGTCTTGCTAAATAAATGGTAAAAGATCAGAGAGGCATGAGGGACCATATTGTGGTTTCTCTTCTCTCAGAGGCAGAGAAGGACACTCCAAGTCAGGAAAAGTTCAGTTACTGTTTAGCGTGGTTTGCTTGGAGTTAACTAAACTTTGTTGATTTGGGGACCCACTTCTTCTGGGAACACTTGTTGGTTGCCCTTGGAACTTATTTGGCGTGTACCATCTTAAAATGCAGTGCATCACACGTCAGTGTGATCTCACCCTAGTGCAAACATCAGTGAATGGACTTGGGCAAGCCTGCCTGGGGTAGGTAGGTCAGTCATTCGATCAATGTGACCTTTTGATAGAATCAGGAGATGCGATCCACACCAGTGTTTGAGGCTGCTGCTGACGTAACATGGCACACTGCACAGTAAACATTTTAATAAGTAGAAACAGTACACTGTACAATAATGACGAAGTATGGTAAGCAGGAGCATAGTTGTTTATTATCAAGTCCTAATGATGCCATTATAGGCGCTGCACCTTTCTACAGCTGGCAGAGCAGGAGGGTTGAGCAGCACACGAATATGGGAGGAATGTGTTGTGCTATGAAGTTGTGCTTGGAAGTTACAGTGTCTCAGATAGGGGAGAGGAATCTTTCATCCTCGTTATAATCTTCTGGAAACACGGTCTTTGACGTGCTTAGAACATCGATTTAAACTTCCTGAAGGATTCCGCATGACTAGAATCTACTTCCAGTCTTCATTAAGTCCCCTTAATGCTACGTGTTCAGGATATCAAGGCTAAGCAAATAAAATATGGTAGCTTACATTACATATACTTTCTGCAGATGATCCACTTATCAACTGTAATCCTTTATTCATGCTTGTCTTAGTATTGTTAAATATTTAACATAGAAAAATCAAAGCAAATGCAATGTCCTGACCTCAGAAACATGAACTTTAAATTACAGCATTGCTGTAGGAGTGTTTTAATTCCAACTTCTATGTAAGAGAACATTTTTAGATTGCATCTCAGATAAAACTAAATGGAATGCAATTCAGACTAACCTGTATTCATTATTTTGTGCATCTGGCTTTACGGAGGTACTGGGGAATCGAACCTAGGACAATAAGCTTTTCAAGAAAGCACCTTGAACTGCTGAGCCATCCAACCTATGTGCGTTCATTAAGTCCAGTTGGTCAGTGAATACTTGTTGAGGCCCTAAAAAGATGCCATGAACTAAGGCACTCAGGAAATAGAAAACGACATGAATGAGTCTTTCCCCTAAGAACACTTCTAATACTTGGAGGGGTTAGCTCTAAGCAAGTTATAATAAGAGAGAGAACAGTTAGAGCCCAGGGAGCAAATATCAAGAGACTCCTACCTCCCCAACTCCAGGTTCAAATTTTTGTCAACTAGAAAGCACATAGGGCTTAAGGAGCCCAGACTTCATCTAAAATGATATCTTCACTATGTAGGAGAGACACATCCCAAACAATTGTTTATAGCATCCCCAACAATAAAATCAATGACCTAAATGTGAAATTAATTGGGAGCCACTGTTCTAATACACTGTTTTGGTGATTAAGCACATTAGATTGAATTGTTTCAGAAGGCCTAATTATTGTGTCTGACACACTCATCTGTTTGAGTCACTCCTGGCTTTTGGACTGCTGCCTGCCTCCTTCTGCAGTACAGTTTCCATTGTATAGTCTTTATTTTCATGCACTACTTTCCTCTTTATACAGAAAGGTCTAACCTACACATTTACAAGTTACAGTAAGAGCTAAGTAGATTACAAGTGTTGATTCCACCG
Source organism: Zapus hudsonius (assembly GCA_004024765.1). Lineage (NCBI taxonomy): Eukaryota > Metazoa > Chordata > Mammalia > Rodentia > Dipodidae > Zapus > Zapus hudsonius. The sequence continues at coordinate 93,766 of PVHP010000231.1, forward strand.
AGTTGGGAAAACTTGGTTGTTTTGCAGGCTCGTGATTTAAAAGTGACTTTTGAAGTCACTTTTGCTGGAAACAGCACCAAGAGCCTGCTCTCAGTGTCCCCCTCCCGTCTCCCACTCCCCTCTGTCATCAAATACACTTTTCCTTGATCTTTCAAGTGGACAAAGTTGTCTGAATTTGTCAATCATTTAATTTCAGGATTACGAAAGGAAGAAAGCATCCTGTCCAGCTATGAACATCTGAGAGGCTGCTTTTCTCGCTTCCTCCAGAGTTGGGAGTGTCAGAGCTAAAGGTTCTCCCAGAGTGCCATGGTATTGATGTCACTTCATTAAGAAGAGTTGTATCTGCAAAACAGTCAAGTGACAGGGACCAGAGATGACACTGAGCATGCTTTACTTTCGGCTCACAGTCTTCAAGTGGGGCCTATTGATTGGGGAGTGACCGCCCTCCTGCCTGCCTGCCTGCCTGAAGTTCTCTCATCACTGTTTCCTGGACTGGACTTCATTAAGCAATTTATCACTTACTTTCAGACTTCTATGTGAGAGTTTTCCCAACAGTAGCTTTGGGATCATTGAGACTTGGATTGATCTCATCTAACAGAAACGAACAGAATCCCAAGTAGTCCTCACCATGGCCTTGAATGTTGCTCCCGTCAGAGACACCAAGTGGCTGACCTTGGAAGTTTGCAGACAGTTTCAGAGAGGGACGTGCTCACGTTCTGATGAAGAATGCAAATTCGCTCACCCGCCCAAAAGTTGCCAGGTGGAAAATGGGAGAGTAATTGCCTGCTTTGACTCCCTAAAGGTAAGAGAATGTATGTTATGTGTCTTTCCCAAAGAGAGTGCTTCCATTGAGCTGTTAACAGAAATTTAACCAGGATGGACTTTTAGATTCTGTTTTCTTATTTGTTTTGACATTGGGGGATTTTTCAGATTTGTTCATAACAAGCATATGAGGGTTTTGTGTGTTTTTTTTTTAACATATCTGTGTTGGAATTAAAAATACATGGTGGTGTATTTCTGGTCCTGCATGACATGACATTCAGGTACCCCAGAGTTTTAAATCAAAGTCAGGCTTGTGACAACTAAAGGTAAATATTTTATTAACGTTTGATCTTCTGGAGGTTATGCAAAGGTGAAGAGACCAAATCTGTCACTTTTGTGTACCCGTCACTCTGACTCACATCTTGAAGACTATCCTATTGTGGTTTTTCACTCATCATAGGGCTTCCTTTCTCTTTTAAAATGCTTTATGGCTGACAGAAATTACCGAGTAGGGACTCCATACTGGGCACTTGGGGCTCTACTGTCTGTGAGGTACATGATGAAAGGAACAGCATGATTCAGGTGGCCCCTCGATGAGCTCATGTCTGCTGGGAAAATAGAACACGACAGTAAATAATTACAGTGCAAGAAGACAGAGCCTTATAGGCAGAGCAGAGCTGTGGGAGTCCGAAGAGAGCCGGCTTCCTGCTGACGAGAGGTGCTCTGGAGGCCTGAGCAACCTTGTGGGGTACTGAGTTGGGGAGAGTTTGGGTTTGAAGAAATGGGAGAAGTCAATGAAAGATCTAGTTAACTTTTATCAACGAGAATGCTTTAGGGTTTATTTAGCCCTAAAATGATGGTGTTATCTTAGAGAATCCTGATGTTTCCATCTGTGCAAAATTTCAATATGCCGATTAGTTTTGTTGGAAGATTACTCATTCTTTTTGAGAAATCATAGTGTTATGAGCTTACAGGATAGTGACCCCACTCTGTTTTGGGGTATTGAGTGTCTTTGAGGTTGATTAAATCTTATGTCAAAAATATTTTAAATATAAATATTTAATAATTTAAATATTTAAAATATTTAAATATAAGCCTTTAAAGGCTTGTAAGTCCAATTTTATACCTTGTAAATACAAGCCTTAAAATCATATGTTTATAATTACATGTATTTTAAAGGGAAAATTTGTGTATACACTAAAAGTAAAAATATATTTGTAGCCCAACAGACGTATTTTGAGGGTAGTGTTTAAGAAATGAGATGTGTTTTCTATGTCACAAGCTACTTTTAATATGGTTCTTCTTTTCATCCTAAAAGGTTGATTAGAGGCTGGAGAGATGGCCAAGTGTGCCCATTCTCTCACTCTCTCTGTTTCTCTTCTATCTCTCTTTGCAAATAAATAAAAATATTTTAATTAAAGAGTATATTAGACTAAAATGAGGCTGAATACATAAGTCGTAAGATATAACTATAGTAATATATTTGCATATTAGTATTTATTTGTCCTTTAGTTAATTGATTTTGTCTTTACAATCATCACCAGTGGAAGTATTCCCTGTAAAATGCAGCAGAGATTTAAACTGGATCATAAGAGCTTCACAATAGGAAAACAGGTCAGAATTAATTTTCCAGGTCATCTGTATTTCTTTCCTTTTATTAATCCAAGGCTTCTTTGGTAGGAGATTGAATATTCAGTATCATGATATCTTGAAATGTAGGGGAAATATTCCTGACCTTCTAGGGCTCAGTAACCTAGAATGCAGTAAGGGTAAAAACACCCAACAAAGGCCTTGACCTTAAAATCCATCCCATTGCACTGGATTCTCCAGGACCACACTGAGTAAGGAATCTAGCCCATGCATCAAGGAACAAGTTGTACTTCAACTAAAATAACCCCCCCTCCCAAAAAACACCAGGAACTGAGCCATGAGATTATTGAACACATCATTTCAGACAAGTTATTTTTATCTTTATATTTAGTTTCTTTTTGCATAAAACTGATAAAATAATTCCCACTCATGGAATATCACATGCTTACCCCAGGACTGAACATCTGAGGTCGTGGCAATGTTTTTGTTTTTTCTCTTTGAGTCAAAGTATCTCAGTACAAACATTGATTTTAATGGCTGGTTTAAAAGGAAGATATGTCCAACTCTTAATATGTCCAGACTCAGAATCAACTGTGTGAGTGATAACACCTCTTCTCCCTCCTACAAATTGATCATGACAATAAAATAAAAGTAAGATTTGTTGTTATTAACAGCCATTTTCTGCACATCCATGGGGTTCTCATAATTGCAAAAGGAATATGTATTTGGAATATAAATAAATAAACATCTCAATGTTTTTCTTGTTATTTCAAGTTATTTGCATATATGAGCAAGTTTCCATAAGTACCGGTTAAAATTAATTTGTAGGTATTGCAAAGAAATTGGCTCAGATCTTTGGAAAGAGAATTCATGCATTAAAATACTTTAGAAGTGGTTAGAGAGATGGCTCAGTGGATAAAATGCTTACCACTCAAACCTGATTGCCTGAGTCCAGATCCTCAGACCCCTTATAAAATTGGCAGGCTCCCATCATCATAGTGTATGGGAGACCGAGGAGACAGGAGAATTTCCTAGATCTAGAAGGCCAACTAACCTGATGAAAGCAGCACCATGCATGAATAAGAGACCATGCCTCAAAACGAGGTGGGAAATAAAACCTACCCTGGAAAGTTGTTCTCTGACCTCTGCGCACACACCTGCGCACATACCTGCACACACACACACCCTATATACATGAACAAATGCGTATCACACACATGAACACACACACACATATATATATATATATACCAAAAATTAATACTAAAACATTTTTTATAAAAGATATTTGAGAAAGTATTTGAGGACTGAAGAGATGGCTCAGTGGTTAAAGGCACTTGTTTGCAAACCCTCATAGCTCAGGTTCAATTCTTCAATACCCATGTAAAGCCAGATGCACAAAATAGTGCATCTGGAGTTGGTTTGCAAAGAGGCCATGGCATGCCCATTCTCTCTCTCTTCCTCTCTGCTTACAAATAAATAAAATGGAAAAAGAAAATATAGCAGAATTCTTACAGTGACATTTGTCTTACAGTGACTATTACCTTGTTGTGTTTCATGTGAAGAGCATGTAAGCTGCTGTGACTTTGTTTGGAAAGTTCCAGTATGATTAGGAACCATAGACATTGCTTACATACTATCAAGAAGGCCAGGTTACATTCCACACAGGGGAGATTAACTCGACAAAACACAAAACTTGATGAGATTCTTTCAGGAGCAGAGAACTCCCCTGCTACCAAGACCTTAACCATGCTAACCCCATCTCATGCTGTGATCCTTGAAACATTTTTCTTCATGATTGATCAGGTTTCAGGTTTGTTTCCCCTTCTTCACATTCTTTTCCTTGTAATTGACAGAAATTAATTGGGGCTATTTTGCAAATAGAAGCACCAGGGAAGAAATCCATGAATTAATGTCAGTATTTATAGAGACTGACAGTTTCAATATTTACCACTTTCATTTAGTATCATCTCCTTAAACATTTGAAGTGAGTTTTCGAAAATGAAATTACTTTCAAAATCATATTGCTGATTTTGGTTGAAAATATTCTCAGTATTTGGAGAAATGGTTTAGATAAGTTTTAGAAATTTAGATGTAGCCTTTCCTAATAAAATTTAGTTCAAAGGAAGATAGTGTGATTCAACACCTCAGTCAGACGATGTCACTTCTCTGTGTTGAGGATCTTTCTGTCTGTGACCTTCAGTGTCACAAAGAGAAACTAACCTAACCAAACTGGGGTCTGGGAAGAAGCTAGGTTGGTAAAGAGCCCGTCCCGAAAGCATGAGGACCAGAATTCCATCCCCAGAACCCATGTAAATGCTCAGGTAGTCCAACTGGTGAAGCTCCAGACCAGTGAGAAACCCAGAGGAGATGGACAGTGCTCCTGAGAATGACACCCAAGTTGTCCTCTAGCTTCCACGTGTGCACCCGCCAACACACACACACACACACACACACACCATGTCTGCATATACACAGGCTCTCACTCAGCAGACAAAACAAAAAACCGGGCAGAGCTTGTGATTTAGGTCTGCTCCTCATGCCTAACCACCTGACTTCATTTACCCTACTGTCATTCTTTGGGTCCACTGCAGCCACCCATGTACGTCTTTGCTGTCCCTCAGAACACCCAGCAGGCTTCACCTTGGGCGGTTGCCCTGACCCTTTGCTCTGCTTGGAGAACTCTTGACTCAGTTGCATGAACAGCTTTGTGCCCTTGTTTCCAGGCCTTCTTCCAAAATGTGTCCGTTTATTAGTGCAGCTTTTCTGCTGACCTTAATCCAAGAGTAATTCTGTCCTTGCTGGCATCCTGCTTCCTCCTCACCTGGCCCTCCTGTGCACGTGATGTCCCCCACACTTGCTTGATGGCATTTCTTATGTCTCCTTTCTCTCCTCTGCTAGATTGAAAGCTGCACACGAATGGGATTGTGTCTTTTGGGATTACCTGTGGTCCCAGGGCCTAGAACAGTGTTCAGACATAATAGATCTCAGTGTATTTGTTACTTGTTTCATTGCTGACACAAAATACCTGACTAAAGGGAATTAAGGAGGAAAGATTTATTTAACTCGGCTCATACTGTGCAGGCACAGTCAATCGTGGTGGGCAAGGCTTAGTGGTCGGAGGTGGAGGCAGCTGCAGGCATTGCATTCGGAGTGAGGAAGCAGAGAGAGATGTATACTGGTGCTCAGCTTGCTTCTTCCTTTGTATTGAGTCCATATTTAGGGTGGGTCTTCCACCTCAATGTACCCAGTCTAGAAGCTTGCTTACAGCCCAGGGGTTTGCCTTCTAGGTGATTCTTAATCCTGTCAAGTTGACAATCAAAATTGACCATCACACCCAGTAAGTATTTGTTGGATGGTAGAGTGTCCCTCAGGAGAACATTCAAACATCTCTGGCAGAATGATGGGGAGGTGGTGCTACACTTTAGGGATAACTTTCTCACCCTATTCTAGGTGAGTGGATCCTGTTGTCAGTATCCTGATTGGTTTCCAAACCAAGTATCTCTTGCAGGAATTCAAGACATAGGTGTGATGCTAGGAATATAATATGACATTGGAAAATTGACAAACCATTTGATTTTTTGGTTTGTTTATCTATGGGATGCTGGCTATCAGTTATCCGATACCAAGGAAAATTTAGTCTTAGTTTTTTTAAACAGCTCTGGCAGCATCACTCCCGTTGTCTGTCTCCCTCTCCAGATGATGTCTTCCTCTATATCTCTTTCCCATTCTCTTCACTCCATTAGTTTCTGTGCCCATATTTCTCCTTCATATAAAGATTAGAGGTTATAAAGGTTAGAGGCTCTTCTTTCGCCATCTTAGTGAGTTACATCTTCATGAATTACATCTAAAATGACTTTCCAAATCAAGTCTGTTTCTGAGGAATTGGGGGATTGGGTTTTCAGTGAATATTTTGCAAGAACACATTTCAGTTTATAACAATAATATGCATAGCCCAGCCAGGTATGGTGGTGCTCACCTATGCCAGCACTCCCAGACATAGGAGGCTGAGGCAGAACTGTTGTAAAGTTCAAGACCAGCCTGGGATACATGCTGAGTTTGAGGCCAGCCTGAATTCATTGCCACCCTGGGCTATAAACAAACAATAGCCCAAACATGTAATAGGTAAAAATATTTCCATGGAGAAAAATGCAAAAGCTTACTTTCACCTAAAAACTAATGGAGTACAATCAATTTTATTTCTAATTACATTTTAAATAATTATATGTTTATTACTCTCTTTGCTAACTTTTTAAATTTGTGTGTTTGAGTTATATGTATGTGTTAATGTATGTGAGTATGTGTGTGTGTGAGTGTATATGCAGTGGCAGACTTGTGGAGGTTAGCGGTCCACCTCTGGTGTTGGTCTTCACCCTCCACCATATTTGAAGCAGGGTCCCTTGGTATTTGCTGCCGCTTACACTAGGCTCGCTGACCAGAGAGCTTCAGAGAATTCTCCTGTCCCTGCTTCCCATCTCACTGTAGGTGTGCTGAGATTTTACACACACACACACACACACACACACACACACACACACACACACACACACTCTACCCCAAAGACAGATCCAGTCCAAGTAGGGTCCCCAGTGGGTTGAGGACAGAGAGGAGGGAAATGGAGGTTCCATCATAAAATTTGCTCATACAATATATCTAATTATCTATGATAAAGATATTTAAATTTTTAAAAATATAAAAAAAAAACCATGTCTGGCTTTATCTGAAGCTCCAAACGTAGACATTCTCACTTGTGGGGAGAGTGTTTGGCCCACTGAGCTGAGTCCTCAGCCCCAATGGTGCTCACTTAGTCTGGGCAGCAGTTTTAAAACCATTGTCATTAAAGATTTAGGAGACATGTTTATCATGTTGAAGGATTTGTCAAATATTCTTTTTTTTCCCTAAAAATGGAAGCAGCCTTTTGTTGGTATCCTTTGTCTTTCATTGAATCTTCATTTTTTTTTTTATTTTAGGATGAAACAAAATAAAACAAAACAGCAGGGGCTTGGGAAATGGCTCAGCATTAAAGATACTTGCTTGAACAACCTGTCTACCCAGGTTCAATTCCCTAGTACCCACATAAAACCGGATGCACAAAGTAGCACATGCATCTGGAGTTTGTGTGTAGGCAATAGGCCCTTGCATGCTCATTCTGTCTTTCTTTCTCTCTCTGGCAAATAAATTAAAATGTTTTAAAAACCAAAACAGCTCAATGGGAATCAATGGCTTAAGTTAATGGTCCATCCCGGGAGTCTGCATGTGAAGCCTGGTGTTGCTGCCATATTATTATCTTGTATCATTTTACTTCTAGGCTCAAGGCACCTTCCCAATAAATACTGTCATCATTCCTTATCTGTAGGCGGATTCAACCAACCATGGACTGAACATACTTGAAAAAGAAAAAGGATTTTATACAGAACTTGTGCAGACTTTTTTAAGCCTCATGATTGCCTAAACAGTATACTATCACAACTATATTGTGTTAGGTAACATGGGTGAGCCAGAGATGAGTACATGGGATAAATATAGAATCAGTATTCAAGAGATGCAAGTAATATACTAAACCATGAGCATTGCAGTATCTGATGGGGGTCCTGAAAGTAGTTGCTCATACATACCATGCCATCATGGCATGGCTCATTCATTTATTTCATCAGTCTGTTGGTCTGTCGGTCTTTCAGTTTTTAACTAGAAGTACAGACTGAACATACAGCAACATAACACAAACTAGATCCTCAGCTCTCGGTGCTGGGGAGACTTGGGAAAGCTGACAGCTGCCACCCAGGAAGGGACAGCTGTTCCTGCCTTGTGATGATCCAGGTGCTTTAAAGACAAAACATGGATGGAATTTTGAAGTGAAGTTTCCCAATTTCTTAATCCTGGCAATTCATTAAAGTATTTTTAAACCTTAAGAGTGTAAACAAAACACATCCTAGGATGCATGCACCCAGTAGACTGCCACGTTTAACCTTGGAAATAAACACTGAGCAGGAGGCAGACACTGCCAAACATTGTGAAGCTGTGTACATCTTTCACCATAGACAGCATGAGAGCAGAGTGCACTTATATACTGCCTTCCTCAGCCTAGAAGATCTGTTCACATTGCCTGATGCTTCCCTCCCCGGGCTTCTCTCTCCTGGTTCCCCCTGTCCTCACCGATCACTTCTCTCTTCCTTGTTTCTTTATCTCTTTAGGCTCCTTCCTGGAACAACATCCTTTCTGCTTCTCCTCACACCCATCATGGATGCCTTACTGTTCTCATGACACTAGATATTGTTCTTATGTCTTTGCCTTAGGCCTTTGATTTACTGGCCCATCTTCCAGAAAATTTGGCTGTCGATGTCCTCATCTGATGCTCTGATGCGGTGATCAGAAACATTTCTAATCTAGGCACAAGTATGCGTCCCATTGTAAGCATCGGAGCTCCCAAACAACTTCCTTGTCCCCACTTCTTTTCTGCATTGTGTGGATTGAACTCAGTGCCTCCAGCATCCTAGGCAAACACTCTACTTCTGGATTACAGCCCGAACCTCATTCTCACTTCTCAGCATTCTTTTTAAAAATTTCCTTTTTAAATTTATATAATTATTATTTTTGTTGTTGGTTTTTTTGAGGTAGGGTCTCACTCTAGCCCAGGCTAACCTGGAATTCATTCTGTAGTCCCAGGCTGGACTCAAACTCATGGTGATCCTCCTACCTCTGCCTCCCAAATTCTGGGATTAAAGACATTCGCCACCACCATGCCTGGCTTCAGTTCCATTCATTCGGCTGGTGAGTCAAGCACCTTGAAGCTCAGCTTGATTCTTCAGTCAACATTCATGCCCTCTACAGTCTATGCAGGTTTGTTCTCTCTGGCTTCATAGACCTCCTGAGTCTGAGCAGCTTTCATTACTTCTGCCTTGACCATCCAGTGGCCACCACGTCTAAAATGGCCCATTACAGTTGTCGTGAGGGCCCTTCCTTGCTTTCGTTGTTCCCTCCCTACTTCATGGGAGCCTTTCAAAGCATAAGTCCAAGCACACCACTTCCAAGTAGCTTTAACATAGGATTTCTATTCCCACTCTTCCTGAACTCTGTCCTCCAATTAACCACATGCTGGCTCTGCACAGCACATGCACTGGCTTCCCTTCCCCAGGTGATCTTCCTACGGGTAACTGCAAGTCTTGGTTCTTCATTTGGTCTGGTCTTTACTAAAGTGTCACACATTGATTGACTCGGAAAAGTAACCCCTCCCCCCAGAGCTCTTGAGACTCATACCTGCCTAAGCCCTTTCCCGTCTTGAAGATAGTATTCTCTGAGGTTACCCTACCTTTTCATAAATCTGTATTTTTACTCTTGCCATAAAGACACCCCCAGAAGCCATCCTTAAGTCATGGCATCTGTGTGTGTGTGTGTGTGTGTGTGTGTGTGTGTGTGTGTGTGTGTGTGTCTCCATTGTCTGTTTTCTTACTAGAATGTAGAGGCATGATGTAAGGATCTTGTTCCCCTCTCCCAGTGCCTGGCAGCTATTGGATGCAGAAGCATGGGAATAAATATTAAATCCTCAACTCACAACAGTTCAAAAAATACAAAAAAAATCAGATTATCTGGCTACCTGTTGCTCACTTTTCCCATTAATTCAGAGACAGTAAACCTCAACACTAAAGGCTTTGCACAAATAAGGCTGTTTGGTTTATAACTCAAATGATATTTATGAGTCATGGTCAATGTTTATAGCTGTCTACACAGTCAGTTGAAAGCTACTAAATTTCATGGAGTAGGGCTGGATTTTAACTTAACGGCACAGTGCTTGCCTCGAATGCACAAGGCCCTAGGTTTGATTCCCATTACTAAACTAGTAAATAAATAAAATCACCACATAGTTTATTAGGCCACCATGGTCAGCTCTACAGTCTGCTGCTGCTGCCTGTAAGGTTGTCACTAGCATTCCATGCTCTCTGTGAGCAAGGACACTAGGATGCTTCTCCTATGAAGGCAAAGTCATTCAATTTAGAAGTTATATTTTATTCTAAGGTAGTTTCCTTTTTAATTTCCCAATTACCTTAATATCCCTTTCTTTTATAAAGTGATTTTCTTAGAGGAGTTTCTTGTTCTTGAGCAAGAGAAAATATGGACAATCCCATATCAGTTTCGTACCCCACTTATCATTGCTCCATAAAATAAGAGGCCCTCGAAGTGACCTGAAGGATTTTATAGACGTTCCTTAAACATTTTTCTATGAGCAAATAAGAGGAGCTTGACCGCTCAAATTAGCTAATTTTCATTTGAGAGTGGGAGAACCATCCCCCACCCGGAGACCTTGAGACATAGAATGTGTTTGTGTCAGTGTATAGAAGCAGGTCCTTAAGAAGCCTGGGTCATTGTCAGACATTACCAAGGTCACACCATGGCAGAGGGCACAACCCTGGGACTGTGGTGTTCAGGCTTGCGCTGCGGGGGCTACACCAACAATGAACTTCACCTGTTTTAACACATCCCCAAGCACTGACCTCACTCCTACTCAATAGCATATTTTTTCCACTTGGTTTGATTCAATTTCTTCCAGCTCAAAGATTACAGTGCAGGGTGTATTATTCTTCCTCAGCACTGTCATGACCACGAATAAAATTGATACTCTGAGGACAGATCCTCCCCTGGAGCACTGACCTTGGGATCCTGAGAGTGATCCTGGAGTAAATGTCGGCATATTTATTTCACAGTCACACTTACCTAAACCATCCTGCCTAACCAACCAGAATTTTAGGTATATGACCTACAATACCATTTCCTTATGACTTGAGGTCATATACCTACACTGAATATTGAGCTGTGTAGCAGATGAAATATTTCCAGAGGATAAAGGAAAAGAAAGTACCTCAGAGACCTTAACCCACTTAAAGCAAAACAAAATGGCTAGTTTCAACTTTAGACCTGTTTTTATTTCATTAAAATCACTATCATCTTCCACAAGCATTTCTTATTCTTCAAAAAAAAAAATAGCCCATCTGATTTGTGACTGAGAGAGTGATATGGGGTGCTTAAGATACATTTATAATCAATTTTAATATAAAAACTCACTTGATGAATACACTATAAAGTTTTTTTGTTATTAAAAGTCCATGCAGTTCACTTCTGAAATCTCATATGAAGGAATATTTCAAGTGCTCCTAGCCCTTAGGAAAACCATTAATGACACCAAAGAGATCATTTCCACACCTGCCGTGAAACTCAGCCCTGACCCAGATGCCTGGGATCTAAAATTAATCAGTTGCAACCTCCATTTGAGACCATTAATTCACAGGGCCTCTCTCTCTTCCATCCCCGCCAGGCACCCGACTGGTAACAGAGACTGTGAAAGCTGGAAAACGTTGGGATAATAGAATTCTTACTGAAGAATTCTAGTTAGACTAGTATGTTCTGAATAAAGCCAAAAGCAAAAAACTTTTACTTCCTTCGAGACTTTAAAAACCTACATACGGTTAATTATTGGGCAGAGTCATTTAACCGCTCTCAGGTGCCAAACACTATATTTGGTGCCTAAGCAAGAGACAAGAACCCTGTTCTCAAGTTGTTTGCTGTTTAATGGGGGAAGCAAATAACATCAGCAACAAAAGGGTTGAACTGTTAAAATAGGTTAAAATGGACCCTGGGCCGATGATTCACTGAGCAGGCAAACCAATTAGTCCTCAGTGTGATCGAGACTTTGATTTGCAAACATAAGAAGCACTTTGGATTAGCCATTTCTTGTCAGTGTCTCTATTTAAGAATAGTGGAATTTAAGACCAACCAATCAGAAACACCCACCAAACCCGTAATGATGTGACTAGGGGCTTTCTGATAGGGTAGATATATAAGGCAGTTATATAATTATAACCAATCAAGAATCTGTTTCACTTCCAAGTTCATCTTTTCAAAGCTGCCCCTTTTTGTTACCCCCATGGAGCCCCTTATCCACTTCTAGTAGAGAACTGACCAATTCATGAATTACTGTTTGCTTAAATAAACAATTTAAAGTTTTGCTGTCTCACAAAAGCAAACCAAGAAAACAATCATTAAAAAATCAAAGTAGTCCTAATCCTTCATGAAATATTGAGAATATCCACAGTGAGATCAACCAGTTATAAATGCAAACTAGTTTCTTGACCTTTAAAGAGAATGTTAAGCAGATAAAAATTGGTCTTTTCCCCACTCCCCCCAAAAAATCGTTTGCTATTTTCCAGCTTTAGTACTGATGGGAGAGGCATAAATAAGGTGTTCCATAGAAACAGTTTCACTGGAGAAGGCTTGTAGAGAAAAGATATCTAAGGTGCCTTCTCCAAAGCGTTGCTTTTTTGAGGCTGAGACTTAAAAAGGAGAGGAAGACATCGGCTTCCCAGATACAGAGAAAAGGCAGGTTGGAAGTCTTTGCCAAGTCCTGGAAATGAGGACCGAGACAAGGAATAAGGAATATGTAGGGGTTTTTATTTTTACATTAAAAAAAACTAATAAACATTTATTATTTATTTATTTTGCTTAGCACTTAAGATTTGAGTGGAGCTCCTGATTGTGGAAGGTCACCCAGTGGTGGCAGACATCAGGACCAGAAATCAATTTAGAGATCTTTGTATCTTCCAAGTCGCTGGCTGTGCCACCCAACTGGGGCTGTAGTGGCAGATGCAGGAGATGTGTGTCGATTTAAAGTCTATTTTGGATGCACACAGAGATTGTTGGGTGGTCTCTCATTCTAACCATTTTCAAAGCCAGTATAGAAGGCAGGATTATGAGAAAGTTGAGCCATGGATGGCAAGTTGTTAAAAAGGTCAGTCAGTGTGCACCCTTGCCTCCATGTGCTGTCTGGGCTCACTGCCTACCCTCTCCTTGGAGAGCACATGTCTCCTGGCCATATTTTCTCTCCTGTTCACTTCATGGTCTCTAGAGTTGCTCTCTCTGTGGTCAACCAGAGCTCCCAGGACTACTAGGCTGAAGTCACGGACTGCTTATGCTTTACAGACTTTCTCACTGCCCTAGACTTAGTGATCCTGGTTGATTGAAGCTTCTGTTATTTTTGCTTTTCCCGTGGTTAAACCTTGGGATTGGTTTGAATCACATTAGTTCTTTCTTAAGCTTTTGATCTTTGGTTTTCCAAAATGATTATTTTCATTTTTGATTGAAATCCTAAAGAAAAATATGGACTATTCTAATTGGAGTTTAAACTATTTTTTCATTAAATTGTAGAATTATTGCCAAGATTCAAATTCTCCCAGGTAGCCCCATGTAATTTCAGATTTTCTGAAGTCTATACTTGAAATCCAAATACCTGCTTGGTCGATAGTTGAAGTTCTTATTTATTTCATATATATTTTCTTTTTATTAAGTTCATATTGGTTTACATTATTCTCAGAGAATTGTTTCATCTAGGTTTTAAGTTCTATCTCCCCTAAAATTTATTTTACTATTATAAGTCAATTTTCTCTCTAAATATTATTAAATGGATATTTTATACTTTCCTTTCCTTTTGCTTTTGAAAGTTGATTAGCTAGACATGTCTGTTTTATATGAAGAGTTTGTGCTTGGTATTAGTACCTTCCTTTCCTCTCATTTTTCCTCCCACTCGCCCATCACCAGTCAGCTCTGTCCAGTATTGTGAAGTATTTCTTTTTTCTTTCTTTTTTTTTTTTTTTTTTTTTTTTTTTGGTTTTTTGAGGTAAGGTCTCGCTCTAGTCCAGGCTGACCTGGAATTCACTATGTAGTCTCAGGGTGGCCTTGAACTTGCGGCAATCCTTCTACCTCTGCCTCCCAAGTGCTGGGATTAAAGGCATGCACCACCATGCCCAGCTGTGCAGTATTTCTTGGTAGAAACATGGGAAGGTAGCACTCAATTCTTGTTTTAGAGTGTCATCAACTACCAAAAGAAAAACAAAGTCATACAAAAATTAACAGTTACATAGTAAACTGTTTGGTACCCATTATTATTAGTAGGACAGGCTTTTTTATAGAAAAGATGTAACTGTGTTAACAGAAGATTGTCACAAAAGAAAGCTTTGTGGTCTAGTTAGATTTGAGCTAAGAGGAAAGATCCATCTTCATGGGCTGTGGGACTCTGTATTTCTAGAAGCTTCCTCAGTGATTTAGACTCATGACCCGATTTAGAAAACGTCTCATCACATGCTCTAATATAATTGTTTATGTTGCATAAATTCATTATGTATCCCAGAAGGCCTTTCTGGTTGTTCCAATGTCTCTTCCAAGATTCCAGTAAGACACAAAACTATGTTAACTTAGATAACATTTTCCAAGTCACGATAAAAACCCAACCACCTGCCTACACCGAATCATTTCTTATTCCTATGTCAATTGGGATTATAATATCCATTAACACAGCAGCAGCATGTAAGTCGCAGACTGTAACTCTAAACTGAATAATACCCATTCCAGTTATTGCCAGTTTGAAATGTTATGGTGTCATCTAATTGAGGGAGAGCTACTAGTTTGTGAAAACTTGGACATTAATGAATGAACTGGACGGCTTACTAGGTTGAAAGATTTGAAGAAAGCATGATAGCCCTCTCCAAATCTTCAGAGAAGGTATGTTGAAGAAGAAGTAGACTTGCTCTCTGTAAAGAACAGGGCTTGACGTTTGTTGCAGTCAGCTTTCTAGTTGCTGCACAGAAAGAACCCAAACAAAAGCAGCTTGTGGAGGAATGGGTTTATTAGGCTTACGGACTCAAGGGGAGACTCCATCCTGGCAGGGAAAACGATGGCATGAGCAGGGGGTGGGCATCACCTCCGCAACAGCACTACAAACCATGGCAGGAAGGAGTGCCAAACACTGGCAAGGGGAAGCTGGTTTATAATCCTCATAAGCCTGCCCCCAACAACACAGCTCCAGTGAGGTTGTAAAACTGAAACTACCATCAGCTTGGGAATTGATCAATCAGAACATATTCATTTGTTTGTGGGGGACACCTGGATCAAACCATGACAATGTATGAGATCTACAGTTCAATAAGAGAAGGAAATCTACAAAACACACCTTGAGGGCTGAGAGTTCCCATGTCAGAAACTGCTCAAGATGCCTGGAGCTGATTGTTGAATTAAATGTCCTTTTAAGTTCTTTCCATACCAGTGGTACTTTCTATACCCAAGGCAGTCACAAGCAAAGCTAGTTAAGAAAATGACCAATCCTAGCTTGGCAATATAGGGGGTTCCCCTGGTGTCAGCATCAAACTGTTTGGTTGCCGAGAAACTAGTAACTGTGATACATGGGGAAATGCTTAGTTTATGTCTGAGTTGACCATGAGTTCTTACCGCTGAGCCATCTCTCCAGCCCAGACCATGAGTTCTTAAGACCACACTTGTTTAATTTCACTCATGACCATGGTTTTCATTATAGGTTGTTATATAACAAAATGGTTTTGAGCTGTAACTTGCACAGTTCTAATCTTTATCAAACGCCAGGGCTGGTCATCTTGACCATAATGCACTCATTAGAATATGATTATGGTAGACAATGGAGTCCAGTTTGAGAATCTGCAAAACTGTTAATTGCAGCTAAATCTCATAGCGTTTGTGGAATGATGGTACAAGTTGAATCATGAACTCTTCAACTTTGGAATTCTGTGAATTTTAAGACGTGACTCACACCAGCATTTAAGGTATAGAGCAGAATTTAACTGCATAACATAATTTTAGTCATAACTTTCCATTTACTGTCTCCTAGGAAACCAACAAAATATATCTGGATGGATTAAGATTTGATCTCATTTATAAATGGCTGCTTTATATTACAAGAACCAAAGAACTATTATTTGTTAAACTTCCACATTAAACATCTGCCAAGATATCTTATTAGGCTTTCTTAGTAATAATGACTCAGTACATAAGATAAACCATGGAACTCCGTCAGGTTTTATACACACTAAATAATTGAGACACTCATTTCCGCTCCTTTGTTTGATCTCTCAAATCCAGATTGTAATTTTAGAAAGTGATTGATTTTTTGAGCAATTTCTCTTTCTCCCTGAAACATTTAGAATTGCTTTAGGTAACTTTATATTAGCCAGTCTTTTGTGCAACAATATAATGAATCAAATTTTTAATGAAGACTATGGCATATTAATTGGTAATTTGGGCATGAGTGTTCTTCCTAATTACTTATTAACCTTTAAATCAGATATACACCAGGGAACAGAACAAGATTCATGTCTTTGAGAATCTCAAAGTTTTCTTTCAAGGTGCTTTTTATAAAAAGAATCCAGTGAAACTGTTTTTTTTCTCCAGAGGAAACTTTTTATATTAGGAGCTAAGGGGTATGAAGCTTAAGCCATTAATGTGCCAGAGAAGGTTTTAGTGGACCTATTCTTGGCACTTTGGTGACTCATCATTAATAGAAATATAGTTGATAAAACAGTGAAGGTGAAGCTATCAAATTCTCTCTACTGGGCTGGAGAGATGGCTCAACCGTTAAGGCACTTGCCTGCACAGCCAACAACCTGGGTTCAATTTCCCAGTACACATATAAAGCCAGATGCACAAAGTAGTGCATACATCTGGAGTTTCTTTGCATGGTTGGAGGCCCTGGCATGCCCCTTCTCTCTGTCTGTCTCTCTTCTCTCTATCTCTCTCTGGTTGCAAAGAGATAAATAAAAATATTTTTTAAAAACCCTCCTTACCATTTAGTTTTGTATCTGGTTGCAGAGGGTTCTGAAAAGAATAAAATATTATTATTAATCAGTTGACATGGCTTATATGAACATCGTAATGTACATATTAGAAAATGGTGAAGGCTAGCTCCACAGACAATTTCTAGAATTTTGGCCCAAAACCTTGTGACAACATGAACAGAGTTGAAAAAGTTAAATAGACAAACTGGTGTGAACCTGCCTCAGTGTGGTTTAAACAGTAGGTCCATATAAATGGTTGGAATAAACTAGATTAAAAAAAAATAAGTGGATTTCAGAAGACAGGAGTCTAATTTCATTTTCTTTGATGGGAAAGGCCCACTCTAGGGCCTTGTCTCTATCTGAGCCTCTGTTTGGGACTTTCTGTCATGTAGTGCTATTGAATAAGAGTCATTATTTGAAGGTCAATGTTGTTTTTTCATTTTTTGCTAGAGATTTATTTCCTGCCTGTGCTCACCTCTGGGCCTTTGCCCTGCTGACTTTCTTAGTTTCTCCCTCTGTCTTCATTCATGATCTAATGGGAACTCGTTGAGAGCCCAATGTATACCAGCTCTGCCATTGACATACAAGGTATACCATGTACTGGTGACTATTGCCACTGTACCTGTCATAGTGTGAAGGGATGGGCGCCTGTCATTCCTCCTGTGTATGCTGAAAGAGCAGTGTAGGAACCTTGTGTAGTCAGTCATGGGCCACTGGGATGAACCTCCAAACCAGGCACAGTTATTGGAGGAAGGGATTTATTGAAGCTACAGATCCAGGGGAAGTTCCATAATGCGAAAGAGGCTGGCCCCCTTTCACAGGTCCAAGCAGAGAGAGAAACCCATCACCAGCACCACACACACACACAGGTGGGGAGGGAGGAAGAAAAAGATTTCCTTCCCCTTTATATTCCTTTAGGGTAGGGTTTCCCAACTCTTTCCCTGACTTATTGACTTCCTGAGTCTCTGGAGTTTCCTTCCTACACTGCCCTGGCAGGAAGGGATGTTTGTTTCTAGCTAACATGGCTCCCTGAATCCCCTGAGTATCCTTTCTTTCTTCAATTTGGAGGAAATCTGCTGCACAGCACTCAAGATTACTGTGGATTGCTAACAGGTCAAGTTGACACAAAACTTAACAATCACTGACCCCAAGGCAGGGTGGACTGTGTGCCCCCGGGAGCAGAAGTATGGAGCCAAAGCAGCTCATTCTTCACAAGGCAGTCTCTCTCACACATGGCAGCCCACCCTCGTCATCATGGGAAGCTGGTGACATCCTGTCATACTGTAGTATGAGCATAGTAACATGAGTACTTGGAATGTGCCTGGCTGGTTTGGGAAGAAAGCCAAAAAAAAAAAAAAAAGCACATGTGAAAAATGAAAGGATGAGGAAAATTATTTTGCTTATCTGAATAGTTCACGTACTCCAAATTTCCAAGTGTATTAATAGGTTGAATTCCTTATAGTACTAGAGTCTATCTACTTTTTCTTTTTATCATTCTTTCTATAAAATTATTTTCTCTTGTGAGCTGAGTAAAATATAAAGGTTATAAATATTGGCAGTGTTAAAGGGAATTTCACAATCTAATAGGATTGCAGAAATGTGAACTCACATAGAACTATACTGTCATATAGAAGCATAAATTGATTTGTACTTTGGAGGACAACTTATATATATAAGTACCACATGATAACCGATTGTGCCACTGGAGGCCCTGGAGGACAACTTATAAGTACATAATGTTTCCTTAAATGTTCACACTAGTCAACTCAACCATTTCATTTTTAGATATTTATCCTAAAGAAATATTTATATATGTGTACAAAAGCATATACATATGGATGTTCATGCCAGTGATATATCAATGATAGTGAAAACAGCCTCAAAGCTAACCAATAACATAATCTGGGGGAGATAAGGTCTTTTAAAAATTTATGATTCTACATATTTTTCTATTATTTATAGCAGAAATTTACACATCTGGCCTGGGAAAAAGTATTCTTTAGTAGGAATAGAAAACTTGCTACAATATTTCACACACTGTCAACTGTAATGTCGAAATGTATTTATGTAGTCACGTGTATAATGTCAGTCAGTTACAGTAGCAAACTGTCATGCAGCTCTTAACCGTACTACTGAGGCTAATGAACCAGAAGCTTCTTTTCTTCCATCACAGGATGTGTGGTGGATGTTTCTTGGTCATCCAGGGCCCAGGTTCCTTACTTGCATTGTTCTACCATGCTTTAGGCCCTAAGGTGCTAGCATTACAAAGTCAAGTCTGTGTTACTTCCCCAGCCAAATTCTAACCAACCAGGAAAAATATGGAAGCTAAAACTTACAGATTTTCTACATCATGTTTACTCATACTCTATTAGTGGAAACTTAGCCAAACAGTCCCTCTTCTAGCATTTTGGGATGGGGGTGGAAATTCAGTCTCTAGCAAGGTGTTTATATACACAACCATGCATGTATTATGTTAGGAGCAAAAGAGAATACATTTTGGTAGACTATTAGGTGTCACTTCGCCCATAAACAAAAATCAGGGGCACATGAAGTTTTATCCTAAGATGAAGATGAGGCAGGATATCAAAGGAAAACTTTACTTTATCCGGGCTCTTTAATTGCTTCACATGAGTGGATAAGATTGTGGACAAGTCACCTGCCCATGCTCCTGTTTAACTCAGAGTGGGCACTAGCTCCATGCAGCCTCTTGACCATCCAGCTGGCCTCATAGCTCTTGCAACATAGCCTTTTCTCTTCCTCTTGCTCTCACAGTATTTCTCTCTTCCATGTTAACTTCCATTGAACTCCTCCGAAATCCAGACTGCTCAACGCCTTCTAGATGGTTAGCATGAAAACATCATTAACCGTTTCCTCTCAAACTAGCATTTTCTGATTTGCTCAGTCACATAGACTAGGCAGTCATAACAATGATCATTGACACTAGCTTCCCCCTTCTGAGACACCTATCTAATTGGCTAGTGAAGACATCTCTGTCAGAATGGTTCAGTGACAGTGGCAGCTGATGTGCCCAAGTTAGTACTAAATCTACTAAGCTGACTAGGATGAGAGAGCTTCAGCGAAGGTCCTTAATGAGATGAGACTGAGAATTGGGCCCCAGGCACGAGTGATATTTGTCTAACTATAAAGATATTAACATGTATCGGGGGATTTCATTTAAACTATCATTCAGACACATATCCTAATTTTACTGATAAGGAAAGCAAGGCAGAGAAAGCTATGACTAATAATTCAGAATCTCATAGGTAAGCGAAAGAAGTGGGTCCAGATCAAATTGAGCTCGAGCTGTCTGATTTCCAGTGGCCTCTTCATGTCTTGGGGGTTTTTCTGACAGTATAACCAGCAACAGTGTAATGGGCCTGGCTGTGGAGAGGCTGGAAGCAAAGCAGGCCAAGCGACAGGATGCCATTCTGTGGGCTTTTAGATTGAGGTCACCCTGGTGTCTGAGGTGTTCTGGTGCAGGAAGATTGAGTTACCTGCAGGAAGTGCTGTATCAAGCTTCACTGGGCTTTGCACTCTCCCTCACACCCAGGGGGAAGAAACCCTACAAGTCTGTCCAGCTCCCTGGCCCAGTTTCACAAACCAGTTTCGATGAAGGTTGTGGCTGGAAGAAAACACAGCCTTGTTAGTTCTTCAGTAGAATGGTGCTCAAGGGGCCCAGAGCCTTCCTGTCTCATGGGTCTGGTTGCTCCCTGTTATCTGTCACTAGAAACAAGGGTAGGCCAGATCTTCCTGTTTCCAGAACTTTCTTGGTTATTCCTGAGGTCCCAGTCCTTAAAGCTTCTCATCATTTCTCCAGCTCTACTTGGGAGGTTACAGTTTGTTGCTGGTGTTGAGGTCTTCTTCCTTACTTCTTGCTCTCAAGCCCCTCTCCTGTGGAGAGGCAGGACAGAAGTTCTCCTCCTGGGCTGTTTCTCCTTCATCTTTTCTTTGACCCAAAATGATAATTACCCTCTAGGAGTGGGTCAAACAAGAAGAGATTGCTGTAAGCAGATACACAGAACATTCTCCAGTACAGACGACCTGAATGCCAGAGAAATTCTTGTTTCTACAGATCTTTGGATTGTGGCTGTGGGTGGGTAGAGGTCCCCTGGAAGCCTTTTGGGTAGAATGGCGGGAAAAGAGAAGACAGTTGCTATGTATGATGTGGTCATAGCACAAGTGACTGACTTCTTAGGGAAAGCTGTCACAGCAGTGTTTTCTGGAGTGTCATAACCAGCACCTGGAGTGCTCATGACCAGCACCTGGAGTCCTCATAACCAGCACCATGCCATAGGTGAAACTCCTTGAAAGCTTCTTTTCACTTAATTCTTTTTTAAAAAACTATTTTTTTATTTGCAAGCAGAGAGAGATAGAGAAAAGATAGAGAGAATGGGTATGTCAGGGCCTCCAACCACTGAAAATGTACTCCAGATGCATGTACTACTTTGAGCATCTGGCTTTATGTGAGTACTAACAGTTGTTAGGCTTTCTAGGCAAGTGCCTTAATTGCTGAACCAGCTCTCCAGGGCTTCCTTAATTCTTAGACCCAATATTAGGAGATCATGCCCATTTTATGTATGTGTTCATTGAGGCCTAGAGAGCACGACCCATAGATTTCCATTCCTAATACAGTAGGGGTGAATATTTCCAGAGCAGTTAAAACAGACAGATTTCCAGGGGTCATTTGTACAGTCTGTGTACTTTCCCAAACTAGACTCTGGTGTTTTCAAGAGCAGAACCAAGAGGAAGGCTGGGGTGCTTTTGGAGAGGGCCACAGGCTGAGGATGAGTAGAGAGGACATTTACCATGGGCCAGGCCAGGCACATTAAAAATTTTTTCTCTTAATTTTTTTATTATATATATTTACTTGCAAGATGAGAGAAAGAGAGAGAGAGAGAGAGAGAGAGAGAGAGAGAGAGAGAGAGAATATGAGTGCACAAGGCCTCCAGGCACTGCAAATGAACTCTAGATTCATATGCTACTTTGTGTCTTTGGCTTTACATGGGTTCTAGGGAATCAAACCCAGATTCTTTGGCTTTGCAGGCAAGTACCTTAACCACTACTCAATCTCTCCAGCCCCCAGGTCAGGCACATTTTAACAGACATGCCATCAACTTCCATAAAAACTCTGTACAGAAACTTCTGTGGTGTTGAGACAGGTTCAGAGACCTGAACTAGCCATAGGTCCTGGGTGGTTGTCCGTGACACTCAGCCCACTGCTTTGATTCAGATGTAGCTGCAAGCTCCGGCCCAAAGCAAGGACATTGTGTTGGGTAGAGGTGGACACGTGGGCAGGTACGACAGGTGGTAAGACTGTCACAGGTGAGATGGCAGAATCTATCTGAGTAGAAATTCTTAAATTCTTAAGTATCTGCGGACAGGAGCCGTGTGTGCTGATTTGAGACATCACCTCAAGGTAATGCCAACAGATGAAATCAGGAGGACGCCAGGGACTAGATGAGGGTAAAAGGTGCCTCTAAATAGAGGCCAGCAGACACCACAAGCACCCACAAAATGATGGGGAAGCATGGGCAACTGGGGCCCCCTGGGAAGCTAAGAGAGAATCCAGGTCAAGGACGCTCTAGGTGGAGTATACACAGACAAGTCTCAGAACCCAGGCACATCTCAGCCAGCCAGCTACCAGCTCATTCTAGCCTGCCCGGCCTTCCACCATACTTTGGATTGTATCACATATATTAGGAATACATTACATCCCATGAAATCCTAGAACCATGAAGGACGATAGAGTATTGACTCTCTGAGGCATCACTGCTGTGAGCAGCAGAATGCCCTGTGTTCCCAGCAACCTCCTCCGACTGGTTATTGTTGTCCAATAAAGTACTGGCTCTGCATTTGCCTCATATAAACACATAGAGAAATAATAATTGTTTAGACTCCCACTGAACATTATAGGAAAGAGCAGGCTTTCATTTAATGAGGTTTGGAGACAACACAGCAATTTTGATGTCCTGTTACGCTTGTTAAATTGCAATTCTACCAGTATTTTACATGGAGCATAACCAGCACATCCTACCATACAAATGAGGCATAATTGGATAGGCACCAACTCCTTCGGGTCACTGGGGTATAATTTAATGGCATAATTGAATAAACAATGCTATTGTGGCCTGAAAAGCCCTCTCCCAAAACTTTCGGTCCACTCTCAGGAAGTGACTGGGGAGATTGAGACCACTTAAGGGACTTTTATAACAATCTTTTTCATACTGGACTCTTCATCCAAAAAGTCCCTGCCATCCAGACCTGTTGCTTTTGTCTTCTGTTGACAGGGAAGGAATTTGCATTTTTCGAAAGTTCTCTGGTTAATTTGGTTGGAAAGCCATCCTTCAAACACACTGCGTTATATCCTTTAGGAAAGAAATATTTATCCCATATTTTCTCCATGTTGACGTAGTGGGGCTAGGTAAAAGGGTGCTTACTTGGACTTGGCCCACACTAGCTATTTCTGTGAGTTAAGGTTGGAGAGATGGCTTAGTTGGTAAAGTGTTTCCAGTGCAAGCCTGAGGACCTGGGTTCAGATCTCTAGCACCCATGTAAAAGTTGGGTGCAGAGGTGAGTGCATGTAGTTTCAGATCTGGGGAGGCAGAAACAGGAGGAACCTTAGGGCTTGTTGGCTAGCTAATCTAGCCTAGTTGGTAAGCTCCAGATTCAGTCTCAAAATAAATAAATAAAATGTGGAGAACATTTGAGGAAGACAATCACTATAGTCCTCTGACCTCCATCCACACAAGAACACATATGCACGTGCATGCCCCCCCACACCTCATGCATACACATGCAAAACAATTTATTTAATAGCCATGATGGGGGGATACCCAGAGGCATTGTCCACCCCCTCCCCAATGACTGACTGCTATTCTAACAACTCATTATGCACACCAGCAATGCCCCTGAGGAGGGCCCTCAGTGGAATGGGGGCAGGGAGGAGGGAAATGGTGGTACCAACATGACTTGTTCATATAAAGTGTCTACTGAATAAAATAAGAATATAAAAATTTTTAAAACTTACCTTTTTGCATGCATCAAAAATATTTTTACCATATTAATTTTAATGTAATAGTGTTGCTATTGTCCTTTGGCGCGCTGTCTGCATTCTCTGTCTTTCCTCAGTCCTGAATGGGAAGGTGCTGAGCTGAGAATAAACGATGTTATACTCTAGGTTAACTGTTCCCAGTCCTTAAATCCAAACTCCTCAAAGCGCCCAAATTGGGATTTTTTGGAGCACCATATGCCAAAACAATAATCTACACTCCATGAAAGTTCATTTCATACACAAAATTAAGAATACTGCATAAATCACCTTCAGGCCATGTATATACAGTGTATATGAAACACAAATAAATTTCTAAAGTCTAAACCATCTAAAATATTAACCAGTTCTTGTCCCAGGCATTTTAGATAATCCATACTCAATCTGTCAGATTATAAAACCTCTAAAGGGTTGACTCCGGGTCCTAGATCTGCCTTTTGATAAGGTGTTGTGCAAGCCGCGGGTAAAGAGGGAGGAACAATGGCAAAGTCTAGTCTTCTTGGGCTGTAGGATTTTTATAGAAAATCAGGTAATGTGACAAAGGACAAGTGCCTTGAAAAACTCTGACATGCTTACAACCATACAACATTTGCTATATAGAAGTAAAACCATAAGCCCATGGTTTACCTCCAGGACACTCCCGGAGGACAAGGAGTCAGCCTTTTGTTTGAATTTTCTGTTTTATATCTGATTTATATATTGATCCTCCACCTAAGGCTCCATTGTAAATTCACTCTTTAGTGTCCTCTGGGCTTTTTGCCCGTACTGGTCCTTCTTTTAATAAGCACACCACCACCACCAGAAACTAGCAGCTCTGCTCATTACCACCTTTACAAAATCATCACAGTGGTAACATTCCTCTTCTCTTCCTGCCTCGATTTCTTCTTATTAGCAATTGTACTTCACTTCTTTGGTTTAGCTTAAAGTGTATTTTTAGATGAATTACTATTATTTTCAGATTCTCCTCTACTCTACCGTAATGCATAATTAAGAACTTGCTGTGGGGCTGGGGAGGTGGCTCAGCATTAAAAACTCGCTTGCAAAGCCTGCCAGCTCTGGTTCAATTTCCCAGCACCTTCTTAAAGCCTGCTGCAAAGTGGCACATGCATCCGCAGTGCCAAAATGATGGGAGGCGGAGCCAGGAGAACCATCCCAAGCTTACTGGCCAAGTAGCCCAGCAGTCCTTTTACAGTGGCAAGAGACCCTGTCTCAAAGAAGGTGGAGCACAGATGCCTCAACCTTGTCCTCTGACCTCCACATGCACACCATGGCTCGTAGACACACACGTACGGACACAAAATCTTAGTTTTTTTTTTTTTTAATGCTCTAATAGAATTCCTTCTTAGCTAATTCCAACTTGGAAATAAGAAAGAAATCTAAGATGTACACAGATAGCAGACAAATATAAAGGAAACCAGCAAATTCATCAGTCCCCAGTGCTCAATCAGTACTGGGTGGGTACAATTTTAGTCTAACTGCAGAAAGCCCAAATCGTTACTCCAAGAGGCAAATCATATGTATTCGAGGTTTCTATATTTTCTTTTTGTCTTAATTCTTATGGTAGGTTTCACATGAAAAGCTCAATACACTTGACAGAAAGCTACCCAGGCAATAATTATTTCTAACAGGAATTGAACAGGAGGGAAGGGGGGGAGAAGAGGAGAGGAAAAAAATAGAATAAATGGATTAATTTCCATCACACATGCACACACGTGTAAGCATTGCACACACGTGTCAGCACGTGCACACACAGCTGAAGGTAACAAAGCAGGTTCTGATGGGGCTCTGTCTGCTGCAGGGGTGGAGACAGACATGCGGACAGTGAGCGTTCTGAGCAGGTTCACGTGTCCCTTTCTTTCTACTCACGTACAGGAAGGTTGAAAAAAGGAGAAACTTTCTCCTCTTCTTCCCACATTTTTGACCAGAATTAATTTCATAGAGCATCTGAGATGAAAATGCACATTCCACCTCGCTTCCCACCACTTCCCAACCCCAGCTCACTGCTCCCAACCCAGGACTGCGGTTGCCTTTGACGAGATCACCGGAAGGGTTTGATGGTCACCTTCATTCCATGGTCACTTTTGCAGCCCTTCGTTTTACCTGAGCTCTACAGCATTGAACACCACGGAGCACTCCTCTAAGCCTGACTTCCTCCCTTCTTGCTTCTCCCTCAAGCCACCCACATCTGAATCACTCCATTATCACCCATCGTAACCCACCATCATAACTTACATGTTACATTTTATGGCAGTGATTTGTTGACATTGTATGGCAGGGTGAGTGCCTGGGACACGAATGGAAAATTTATCCCTTGGTGGTTCTCAGGAAGAGAGGGAGGGAAAGAAAGAAGGAATGTGCAAATAATTCTAGAGAAGCTCGAATGATCCCACTAGAAAATGGAGGGAGCAATAAGAAGCATGCAGAAGCGGTGGCCTTTGGACATTGGTCTCCTGGGACTCAGTAGTGGCTGATGTTTGTTGCCAAGCAACAGGCTCAAGGACTCTAAGTTGTTGTGTAGTTGGGAATGGATTCTCCATAGGATTTCAGGAATTTACGGAGGCTCAACCTTGGGATATGTTTCTTCTTCTTAAGGTCCATCTGCATGCCCTTTAGACCTAGTTTCTGTGTGGTGGGGGGTGGGGGATGCACATGCACGCAGGTACACACACACTTGTGTGTGCTTGCATGTGGATGCCATCAGGCTGCTTCCTGGATTGCTCTCCACTTTATTTCCTGAGGCAGGTCACTGCGTTGAACTCAGAGCTCACTGATTGGGCTAGGCAGGTCACTGTGTTGAACCCAGAGCTCACTGATTGGGCTAGTCTAGCTAGCCAGCTTTTCCCTGGGATCTTGCTTGCTGAAATTACAAGCAGGCTTCCATGTCCACTGGTATTTTCATGGCTGCTAAGGAGCTGAACTCTAACCCTCACTCACACATGTGTGTGGCCATCTCCCCAGTCTCAATTCTTATCAGCTAGCTTCTGATTTATTTCTGTGCACATTCCTGTTGTCTCCCTAATAAAAATGAAGACTTTGTTAATAGGAAACATAAATATAGCACTTCCATAAAAGCACATTATTGATCATTTGATTGACTGATTGATTTGATTATTTGACCTCTGATCCTTGTTGGTTGTCAGAGCCCCGCCTATATTTTTTCTTGGTGGATGCAACAAGTTCAGTAACACTTGCAAAGACAAAGTTTGCCTTTCAACATTTAACCTCCATTGATTTTTCCACTGTCTGTGCCAAAGCTTTAAATTGATTCCAGTTGCTTAAGAAGAATGTATATTTTTCTTCTACACATTTTAAGGGGAAAATATTTAATGTATTTTCTCTAGACTAAACCAAAACCAGATAGTTTTTTTCCAGAGATGTATGAATGAACAATAAAGTAGTTATTTTGGAAGCTAAAATATCATTATATTGGATTTCAAAAAAAGAACCAAGTCATTCCATACTTCATGTGACTCCAGGTGAAAGAGAAACTATTTAGTCAGCAAATGGAAAGAGAAAAATAAATTCAAGAGCTCTCTTGTGCAGACTTGGGATAGAAGAACCAAACAACTTAGCATGGCCGCGCTAGGAAAATTATATTAGTCAGTGACTAGGAATTGCTTTTTAGACAAAAGCATATTCACAGCATTTTTCTGTTTAAAGAGAAAATAGTTCTCTTGATCATAGAATCATACAATCTTGGGTCTGGAAAAGACTTGGAGAATTAGATTATTTTCCATCCATTGCCAAGACAGTTGTCTCCTCGAGGGCAAGGGTCACATCTCTGCTTCTTCTTTAGAATGTCCACGCATCTGAGTCCAAAGCTTGTGCCCATTCCCTTCAGTAACAGGCAAGTGGTGTGGCTGGGGATGGCTCAGAGCTACAGGGGGTGAACAGAAAAATCCTACCTTCTGGAACCATGCTTCTGTTTGACAGAGGCCAACTGGGAACTCTAGAGCTATGATGATAACAGGGGTTATATCCTTGGGATTGCTGGCTCACTCATGAAACAGCTACACCGGGGCTTCGGTTGCCCAGAGCATTGGCCACTGCCAGAGTGCTTGCAGGCCCAAGTTCAGAGACCCTCACCTTGACCAGCCCAGTACAGTGACTGATGGTGACTCCAGATCAGTCCTCTCTCAGAGTGGGTCCAGGAAGTCCTACCAGCTGTCGTGTAAGGGCAGTTAACACATCTCTCTCAATTATGCATGCTGGTGGAAGAATTTCAAACATTTGGCTGGATAACAAATCCATCCCCTCTGTTAGAGAAAGGTCATCCCTCGGGCCATCTGGATATTTACTTTTCTTCAGAAATGAGCTTCATGGAATTTTCTGTTGGGAGGGAGAAACGGTGAGGGCAAAGAGAATTTCCTAGTAAAACTGATAGATAGGATTCCCACATTGCACACCCACCGGCCCCTGCCCACACACCAATGGTTTTCAGTTCTGCATCCAGTCTCATTTTATTCGTCATACTGTTAGCATGCATTATGTGTAGTCTGCACACTGCAAGGGTGAAAGTTATGACTCTGAAGTTTGGCTCTGATCGATCTTTATAGCAGGATATTCTTTTTTCCTTCTAAGTGCTCCTAAAGGGTACATACAGGAGGCAACTATTATTGGGGAAGCTGATACAGAAATGATACTGAGAGGGAAGCAAGTGAGTTTTAGAAAGGTACATGCCAGCAGAAGAGACTGTAAACAATGGTCGTAGAGCTCAGTTATCAGCAAGGGAAGCAAAACACAGTCCTGTGGAGATGTTTCTTCCTAGGAAACTGTCCTGAGCAAGGGGCATAAGGAAACGACCTGCAGAAGTGGAGGAACACTGGCTCTCCCTTCCTCTCTCCCTCTCAAATAAATAAATAACTAAAAATATTTAAAAAGATATTTAGGCTGGAGAGACTTAAGACTGTTGCTTGCAAAGCCTAATGACCTGGGTTCAATTCCCTGGTAAACCCATGTCAAGCCAGATGCACAAGGTGGCACATGCATCTGAAGTTCTTTTGCAATGGCTGGAGGCCCTGGAGCGCCTAGTCTCTCTCTCTCTCTACCTCTTTCTCTCTCATAAATAAATAAATAAATTCAATAAATAAATAAGAAGGTAACCTAGCTAGCAAGCTAGTGTTTTGGGCACCGAGGCAGGAAGGTACAGAATGTATTTGGAATCTGAGAGTTGTGTGTCAACACAGAAGATGCAGATCTCGCCAACTATGAGTGACCAGGGCCTGGGACACAGGTGTAGGTTACCCCAATTCCATGTTCCAACAGTTAACATTTCATGAAGGCTTTATAGTTATAGAACAGAATAAAGTCATAAATCAAGGCGCTTTACAAATACAGTGGCTGATATCAGGTAGGGTCAGAGCAAAGTGGAGAAATCTCCACCATAGGTTTTAGATGCTGTCTGGTGGCATTCTTAGCCCTTGGTCAAAAATGTCACACCTGATCATCTGGTAGTCATGTGGGTTTAGGTTAGACACATAGGTGGGCAATAATGTCTGTTGGAGCTAAAGGTAGCCCAAGGTCATTTGGCTCTGGCCCTGCAACATTCCATCTGTGGTCATAGGAGTCTGTCAGTCCATGCAGCCTTGCTGAAGCAGCTGCAGTGCTCCTCTGGGAACTTTAGTTCACAAGTGCAGCTGGACTGCAGTGGACAACAATATGGGGCCTGCAGGGCAATAAAATAACCATACTTTCAGACCAGGTTACAGAATCCCCTGACTGCCGCAGGAAGGAATCTGAACTTTAATTTGGTTGGCACAAGGAAATATTTTGAACAGAAAAGTGAATTCTGTGACCACTAGAGGTTGAATTGCATCTCCTCAAAAATCTTCAGTTAATGGGCTGGGGAGATGGCTCAGCAGATAAGGCACTTGCCTGCAAAGCCTGACAACCAGGGTCTGATTCCCCAGTATGCACATAAAGCCAGATGCACAAAGTGACACATACATCTGGAATTCATTTGTAGTTGCTGGAGGCCCTGGAGTGCCCATTCTCATTCTCTCTCTCTCTCTCTCTCTCTCTCTCTCTCTCTCTCTCTCTCTCTCTCTCTCTCTCCTTTCAAATAAATAAATCACTTAATCTTCAGTAGAAATGGTAACTCCTACAGTTCAGAATGTAACTCATTGGGAAACAAGGTCTTTTCAGAAGTTAATCAAATGAAGGAGAGGTCACTAGGGTGAGCCTTGACTCAGTGTGAATGCCGTCCTTCCTGAAGGGGACAAAATAATGTGAAAACTTGGCCACCTCTGAATCCAAGAGAGAGTCCTGAAACACCTTCCCTCAAAGCACTCAGAGAGACCAACCTGTTCACTCCTAGATCTTGGACTTCACCCTCCAAAACTGTCAGACTACATTTCTTTTGGCTAAGCTATGGTGTGTGGTACTTTGTTATGGTAGCCCTGGGAACCTGCTTGAAGTAAATGAGAGTGATCGGGAATGAAATCATGTGGGGTTCCTAGTGGATAGTGGTGAGAGAGTAAGAGGGGAGATTAGGAGAAATGTCAAGGTATATAGTTCACCAACTCACCAGGTCTTCGTGCTTTGCTCTGGGTATGGATTTGAACATGGGGAGGTCTGAGTTCTAGTTAGTTCCATGATTCCAGACAAGTTACCCTCTCTCACCAGACACTTCAGTGTCTCAGGATTGGACTAGGTTGTCTCTTCCAAGAACACTATAATTTTAAAAGTGATAAACTACACAGTTTAGGTTAGATACAATAATTGTGAGCCTGGAGGCGTGCATCTATGAGTTTAGGTAAGATAGGTAAGATTTATAACCCACCTTAAAAGGGACTTGAGGGAATGTTTAAAATTCTGTATCATTTTTTCCTTTTTCTTTTTTTAAATAAACAACAAAGTAGAAAATTGACCCAAGGGAAAAGAAAAACATATCACAGATCACCTGAGATGAATTCATTACTGGATTTGAACTTTAGTTACAAGTTTCCTGGCAGTTAAGGCAAAAGAAAAAGTATGTGCTTATTGTCTGATAAAAATCAGTGTAATATGATTAGCTCTTGGGAAAAAAAAAAACGAAGATAGGATGAGTGCTCGGATGAGATTACATTTAAGAATGCACCAATTCAAGATACATTACGAGGCATGCAAAAATCCATATTCTTTAATCCAATAATTCTTCTTATACTTGGGAAAATCTTTAAAAAAAAAAGAGGGGGGAGGATTGCGTGTGAGAATGCTTGTCTCAAAATCATGAAAGTGCGGGATAAGTTTACCTAATTGCTGTGCATTCATTCCGGCACATACAATTCAGGCATTGTAGACAAAAGACTACCCAGCAGCAGAGAGAAATAAGGTTTATATATGCTGATTAAGAATAGTCAGGAGAGGGCTGAAGAGATGGCTCAGCAATTAAGGCGCTTGCCTACAAAGCCTAAGGATCCAGGTTCAATTCCCCAGTACCACATAAAGCCAGATGTACAAAGTGGCGAAGGCATCTGGAGTTTGTTTGCAGCGGCTGGAGGTCCTGACGCATCCGTATTCTCTCTCTCTCTCTCTCTCTCTCTCTCTCTCTCTCTCTCTCTCTCTCTCTCTCTCTCTCTCTGCCTCTCTCAAATAAATAAAATACTTTTTAAAAAGAATAGTCAGGAGAGAGCTGGGGGGAATGGCTTCGCGGTTAAAGGCTCTTGCTTGCAAATCCTGCCAGCCTGGGTTTATTTTCCCAGTACCCACATAAAGCTAGATGCACAAAGGGACACATGCATCTGGAATTTGTTTGCAGTGGCAAGAGACCCTGGCATACCCAGCCATATTCTGTAAATAAATAAAATTTTAAAAGAATAGTCAGGGGATAAAATTATTTGTTCCTCAAGATGGTTACTGTATAGAAATATGAAATATATCAAAAGGAAGTGCTCAATCTTGATGGTGACTACGGTAAATACTCTTAAAGGAGAGATTTCTCTCTTCTGATCACACCCCCTCATACCATATTTACTCATTTTTATGTCTACGATTTAACTATAGAGAATAAGCCAGATTATATACTTGTTTTACATTGAATTTATATGTTATGGGATTATATTTTTTAATTAAAAGCAAAGAGAAAGACTTGAGTAATGAAACTGTATTACTTGGAAAGTGTGGTTGATCTTGAAATAGCTTTGGGTTGTTAGAAATGATTTTAAAGAATCTTATGGGTATATGACAGTCACGCTTGGGGTCTGCTTATTTGCTTTGAGACCACTGAGCTTACTGAAGTGTTGTGAAGGGTCAGTGATGGGCGGGGGAGGGGGCTCCAGTGGTGCTCTGTGCTCCTGACTCCCTACTTGGGGTCCATCTCTTCAAGGAAACTTTCATGAGTCAGTATTTCTTTTCTTGGAAAACCTCATTCCTTTTTTTATTCCAGTGGATTCTCTCTGCCATTCTCCATCTTACTATTTCTCTGAAATTCAGAAAAGAGTCCCTATGTTAATTTAAATGAAGACAAATAATTATGACCAAGAATTAGCCCTTACCGTGGAGTTGAAAAACTGTAGAATTTTATGTTTTCAAATTTCCATGACATGTAAAGAACATTCTGGAAATGATCCAGCAGAGACGATAGCTTGAAAAGAAATGGTTCATAGAAGCAAAGCTTTGGTGCACATATCAAACATTGTCCCAGGCATGAGCCAAGTGTTTCCCAACACAAAACTAGACCAGTGTCATATATACTACATGAGCCAAGGGAAGAGAAGGTAGAATATTTAAGTGATGCCTAAAGAATAGTTGATGAAGTCCAGTGCTCCGTGCCAGGGAGATGAGCATTTGCTGCTCAAGCCTTAGCACCCTAGCCGAGATCCCCAAACACCAAAAGGCCAGAAGCCGTGACAAACTCCTGTAGTTCCAGCTGGTGTGAGATAGGAGGCAGGGACAAGAGGGGACAGTTTCCTGAGAGCTCATGATCAGGCAGTGAACAACAGTAGACGCAAGAGACCTTTAGCTGCCCTTTGACCTCCACATGTGCTCTGTGGCACATGCACCGGGCCCCTCCAGCACTCACACACATGAACACACATACGTACACGTCATGCACTCACGTACACGCTCACCAAATAATAGGAGAGAAAAAACTCCAATGCTCTTTCATGATCAAAGAAATTTCTCATATACCTGTAGAACTTCTGAGTCCTTTTTCTAATTTCATGGTTTCTTTTTTTTTACATTTTTGTTACAAATTTCTGGGATTTCCTATCTGCTCCAATATCACTGGAGGCAAGTGATTTACAGATTCCTTTGCACTGAATTTTTAATGATTTCTGGATTTCTTACATTGAAAAACCTTGGATTAGAAAGAGTTGGAAATACATCCCAAATAAGCCCATAATGGTAGGTACGTCTAGCCACCAGCAAACCCTTGAAATACCTTATTTTCACACTGGTCTTAATGATTCCTGGTTTCTTCTAACCACAACCAGTGAGTGTAGAGAAGACTCAGTAAATACTTTGTAACTTACATTCATTTTTACAACATTATTTATGACTTCAGGGATTTTGAAAAATAAAAAAAAAATTAACATTGCAATTTTGTTTCTCTCAGCCCCTGCCTACAGTATTTTCAATGTCTGTTGATTGGGAACATACCTTACAAAAGTTACTGTGAATTCAAACAATGAATTCATGTTTGAATTTGAAATCTGTGCCCCACAGGGGAATTTATAAATTTGAAACCGTCATATGTATTTGTATGACGCCATTTATTCAGTCTACAGACACTGTTGGTGCTACGTGCAGCCATGTTCTCCTGTGAAAACCACCATCCATTAGAGCATAATGCCTAAAGAGGGAAACCACCATAAGCCCAGAGGAAAAAATATTCTAGAAAATTCCTAGGAAAGATTATACATATATGTGCCCAATACCTCAAGACCATGAAGTTGAAAGTAGAAGTTCCCAGTCTTACTCCCAAATGTGAACAGTTCCAATGGCTCTTTTAGAGCCTATGCTTTGCCAGGCTGAAGGCTCATCCCATATTTTAACTTAAGTTGGGAGAGCAGAGCCTGAGCTCTCAGCCTGACTATTCCAGACAAGTGCTAGATGCCCTCCCTGCTTTCCTTTTCTGCACATTCTTGACCTCAGAGCTCAGGAGCCCTGCCCTTGCCCAGGGGTCAGAGTAGGAGAGACTCATCATCTAATCACCTGGGTTCCCCTTTGTAGGATCCTGAGCAGGGCAGGTGATATGGCCTGTAGGTAGAGTGCTCGCTGAGCAAGCATGAAGCCCTGGGTTCCAGCGTCATCATCTCATAAACCAGGCATGGTGGTTCACACCTGCAAGGAGGTGGAGGCAGGTAGATCTGAAGTTCAAGGTCATCTTCAGCTCTCACAAGATTGAGGCTAGTCTGGGCTATGTAAGATCCTGCCTTAAAATAAATAAAATAAATGAATGAATAAATAAAATTGAGCAGAAGGGTGAAAGATAGACCTGGAATTGAGGCATCTGGTGGTGAGAATTTTATTTGAGAAGTACTCGCTCGTGTGAGCTACAAATTGAGTTGGTGGGACTGTACCAGGATGTTACCTGCATGGCATTCAGAGACCACGCCCTTCATGTGTTTCTTAATGGACCCTCTGCAGCTGAGATGGCGCGTAGATGGATGGCTTTGTCCTCACCACATAGCTCCCAGCGCTGGCTGCAGAGATGGCATCTCCTTCCAGGATGTTTGCATTTTAAGGCTAAGACGAGGCTGCTGGGAAGGCTGCACCTCCTCTCTAGAAGGGGACATGAAAAGGTCTGAGGCCTAGGATCCTGGAAAGAGGGGGCTCTCTGCCTCTGGGTTCATTGTACTTCAGCCCTCCTTGCTTCCCCAGCTCTGGCCTGCTCCCTGGTCACAAGGGCAGTGCTAAATGGAGTTCTGTATGAGATCAGCAATATTTAGCGATTGGAAGTTTGACATAATGCACTTCCTCATAATTTATTAAAGTTGCTAATACGTTTAAAAAATATGTGAAGAACATGGAAACCTCTCAGTAATACAGGGCCGTGCATTAACCCTCCATTGATTTTGCATCTCAGAATGAGAGCCAGAGTCCTCCGATGGCAGTAAGCTCCATCAGGCACCCCCCTCCCTCTCTTCACCTCTCAGATATAAACACTGCTCTTACCTGGCCCCTTCTGCCCAGGGACGCTCCAAAAACACTACCGATGCTTCCACCCCAGGACTGTTACACTTGCTGTCTATGACTTGTCTCTCCAGAATCACTGGACTTGAGACAGGCTCCCTCCCCAAGTGCACACACACACACACACACACACACACACACACACACACACACACACACCTCACATGTCGTCTTCTCATTGACACCTTTTTCATCACTTCTTAAGCCTTCCCACCTTCCTTTTTCTCCCCAGCACTATCACCATCCTGTTTTTATTGTCTATATTTTACTGAGTGATCTTGGAGATTATCTGTCTCCCCCATTGAAAGGTAAGTTCCACAGAGAACTTTAAAATTACCTTCAGCTGATAAGGGTTCTTGCCATAGACTAGGCTGCTCTGAATGAATGAATGAATGAATGGGTGGATGGATATGGCAGAGCACTCTCTGCAAGGACACACTTTTGGAAGCATCTTGCTGTGACACTTTTCTGCTACTAAAATAATCACTAGCTTAGACACTGAGGTCAGCAACTCTTATGTCCCAGGGCTTCCAGACAGGAGGGAAGAAGGTGCATGATAGTGCATGAGGAAGCTTGCCCTCGGCTTTGGAAAGAGCGAGTCAGATTCGGACTTTACCACCTACCAGCTCGGTAACCACAAACTCTTCAGCTTAGACCAGCTACCTCTAGGCATGTTCACTCCATATACAAAACGGAGATAGTGATATGGAATTCCAGGGTTGCTGTACAAAACAGGACCAACGTATGTAAAGCATCAAGTATACAGAAAGCCTTTATAAAAATTAAACCTATTTTTCTATTATGCATTATCGATAAAGTAGGATTTCATATCTTTGTTGGCATTTTCATTTTAGGGAATACATGGAGCCTGTTTTAAAACTCTCTGATAGAGCATTTTCAGTTTTATAGAGGAAAACGTCTCCTACATACACTTTCAGTAAAGTGCAGTCTGCATTTGTACACTATAAAGATTCCCACATAGAAAGAAATAGCATCTGAAGTGGTTAAGACCATGTTCAAGGTCTGTTTGTTTGCCCACAGGTCTCACCCACAGGGTTTCTAAGATTCTTCCCTTGAGAAATCCGTGTCTCCCCAAAGCTCATGCTTTCAGCAGACATGGCCTGAGGACTCATTCTCTCCAGGATGCTTTGCTTTATATTGTTGGCTGTCTGGAGAGTCACGAGTGAGCTTCTGCTCAGGAGCAACAGGAGTGCAGACCCAAGGTGGAATGTAACATTGGTGCTGATGCTGACCTGGGCAACAGCAGGCATCAGGGGCTAGGCGCTGCCCAAATATGCTGCTTATCAGAAAAGTCCAAAGAAGGGCACCACGCTCCCTCAAGGTCTGGGGAGAGTGACGAGAGTCATTCAAGCACAAGGTCAGCTGAGGTGAGTTGTGGAAGAAAAATAGAACAGAGACAGTTCAAAATGGGGGGAAGATAGAGGAGACCTTCAGTTTCCCACCCTCACCCTGTGTGCCTAGGGAAACTCCCTCCTCTCATCCCTTAGTCCTTAGCAAGCAAAACATTAATGAATACCTAAAATGCACATGAATCAAGATCAAACTACAGTTTCACATTTGCAGGGGCTCCAGTTTTGCCCTTTCAGGACAGCCTAGGGTCCGGGCCCCAGTAGATGAGGGACACTGGATGAGTCTGCTTTGGTTATTCTCTTCCACGATTAGTTTGATATATTAAAATTCAACCAGACTTATAAAATGTGCTCAATCACTCTAATTGGATTTGTAAAGATATCATGATTTATGAACCATTACGTGGGCCCTTCTGGCTAATAGTAGCCTTCAATATTACTTATCACTATGGTTTCTTCTTTCTTCCTTCTGTTCCTGGGTATATGGATTGCAGATCTGTGTATGCTGGAACAACTCACTTTTCATCCTTGCATGTATGTGGGCCTATTTCAATTCCAGACACATGGAAGGAGCCAGAGATGTGTCATCAGAGCAGGTGGGAGAGGTAGGCTGTGTACGATCAAATCAGGGACCTTCCCCTTATTAGCCATGTGACCTTGGGCAAGTAACCTCTCTGTATCTTGGTTTCTATACTTAAAAATAGCAATATCCAAAGGTTTATTATGGACCCTAATGAGGTAAAAAGCACTTAGCACTGGGCTTGGTGCATTGCGGGAATTCAGTCAAGGTAGTTTGTAATAATTATATGAGCATGTAAAAGATACAAGGTGACTGAGCAATGGCCGGAGGGTCACCATGCCTGACTTCACATCTTGGTTCCCCCTCTTGCTACCTGTATGCCCAAGGATAATTGCACAGTCGGCACAGGCCTTGGTTCTCCCATCGGTCAAGTGGACATGTTAATAGTAGCTTCCTCTCTCATCAGTTTCCCAGGATTGTGTGTGTGAAACACTTAGGCCAGTGCCTGGCATGCAGCCGTTGTTAATAGCTCAATAATAATAATAATGATCACGATAGTATATGTTCACATTCCACTATTGTTACCAAGTATCATTACCATATTATAATTCTCTTTTAAAAGACATTAGACTCTGTAATAATGGATCAATGAAGCTTACAAATCAATGGCCAGCATTTTCTATTCCGACTCTAAATCTCCAACCAGTAGCAAAGGATAGGGAACATTTGGGGTTTGCTAGGGAAAATATTTCTGCCAGTAGTTTACCGGCAGATCCTAAGAGGGAGAGGAAGTGATGTCACACCATGTCTCACTGTGGGCCAGATGTCATCAGGAGTTAGATCCACAGCTTCCCAAGCTGATGGTAAGCATAGCTGTGATGCCTCAGTGCCTGCGCCCAGTCTAGGTCCATCTCCACTCTGCAGCAGGACGTCTGAGAAACAGCAGGGGTCTGTGTAGGGTGGGCTACAGCAAAGTGGTATCTTCAGGGAATCTGGTGGGCAGCAGCCGTGGGCAAAGAGACTGGTACCAGGTCAGGGCTTTCTGAGAAAGGCAGGTTCTCAGACGTGGTACCCAGAGGCACAGTGAGAGGCCCTGTGGGACTCTGGGGCATGAGACCTGCAAGGTAAGCAGGTGAGCGTGGCGGACAGAAGGGAGAACAAAGCCGCTGTGTGGTTATGAAAACTGGAGCACCAAGACAGTATCAACCAGGCCAGAGATCCAGGGTCAGTTCAGGATTTGTCCCTGGAAATTGGGCCTAGATCTAGTGAGAAGGGCACTGAAGACTTGGCCAGGATGAAAGGATGAATGGGTTAGGTAATAGTAGGGGAGTGCACCAAGCAGAAGTGTCTCTTCAGTGTTTCCCTACCATTTTTACTGTGTATTACAAAGCCCAGAAAGATGGCCTCACTTCATGGCTGGGGCTCTGGAAACGCAACTAAAATGTAAAAGCAACTTCCAAATGCTGTCCACTTTTACCCACCCTCTTTGACTACCCACCTACTTGAGTGAGCCCCACCCCACCATGCAACTTTAATATCAAGGACCATTTTTATCAAGTTACTCTCTGTGATAGAATATAAAAATTATCCTAACATTTCTCTTTGAGAATGGACCTTCCGAGACTCCGTCGGCCTTTCTGCATTACTAGTGAGCTCCTTGGTGAAACATTTTGTATCTTCCTGAAATAAATCTCTCCTATTAAATCTTCCATATGAAAAATTGCATACCATTTAAGCGGACTGATTTCACTGCTAGAAAAATCAGTGTACTTGTTAAACATTTAGAAATACTACATTTTACAAACAACGTGATCTTGTAACCCAAGTTCATGAGAAAAAAAAATTAGAATGTCACGTGACACTAGTTTGTTAGTGGTGTGACCTCTATTCCCATTTAAAAAAAAGAAAGAAAGAAACTCATTTCCTGTAAATGACTTGTTTCCCATAGCTGCTCTAACAAGTGTCACACACTAGCGGGCTTAGAGCATGGCACTCTATGTTGTCACAGTTCTAAAGTTAAGGGGTCAGAAAGTAGTGTTCTCTCTGAAGGCACCAGGGTCACTTTCTTGCCTCTCACAAACAGGTGACCTCAGATATTCCCTGTCACGTGGACGTCTCCTCTCTGTGTCACATGATTATCCAGATTTCCTGTTTTGTTGAAACCAGGTCTGAAGGCTTAGGTTTGTAATCCCAGCTACTCTAGAGGCTGAAGCAAGATCACAAGTTCAAGGCCTGCCTTGGTTATTACAGAGTGGGTTCAAAGCCAGTCTGGGCAATTTATCTCAAATTTTAAACAAGTAAAATGAGGTATGAGGATATAACTAATTGGTAAAGTTCTTTGCTTGCCTTGCATGTGTGAGGCCCCGGATTCAATTTCCAATAGTACAAAAAAAAAAAAAGGTAAATAAATACAATAAAACAGGGAATTGGGACCTACCTGGTGACTTTATGTTTACTAGATCACATAAGAAGACTCTCCAAACAAATAAGGTCACTTTCAGAGGTAGTGAGCAGTTAAAACTTTAATATATCTTTTTCAGGAAGACACAATTCTAACAACAATACTGATCACCCAGTATCACCACCCTAAAGTCCATTATCACCCAGTTCAGCTATTCTGTTCTAAACAAAACTTGCATGTGCTGAGCCCGTCCTTTACTCGGTAGCTTCTTCCATTCTGCACAGGGACTGATAGAGAGGGCGTGGGTTTTAGTCATGATGGACCAAAATACAGCCCTGGTTAACGTCCACATGACCTTTGAACGTGCCTTTAAATCTCTCCACACCTCCTTCTCCTTACCTTTAAATTGGGGTAACAGATTACAAGAATGTTGTGAAGCTGTAATAAGATACTGTGTGTGAAGACGGCTTTGTATGGTGTGATTGATCCGAATTTTCCATCGCAAGTCTCTGCAAAGGAGTGTCCGCATGGGTCTGAGGCCAGTCTGCCTGGATGAAAGCCCAGCTCTGCTGCTTACAAGCTGTACAGCCTTGAGAAGCGATTTTCCCCTCTCTGTGCCTGTTTCATCCCATAAAATGGGACTGCTAACAGTACCTCTTTTAACAGCTTGCAGTGAAAATTAAATGGGAGCAATCTTCAAGAAGCACTTAGAAACTACCTGCTACATGATATGAACAGTGTTATGTAATGCTTTGCTATTTTCATCAAGGGCAAGGGCACAGCGTCGTGTCCTGTGTGCATTTCCACCCCAGCTTCTAGCATAAAGCAGATGATCCAGAACTGTCTGTTGGAGGAATAAAGAGATGAAACATCTCCCCATGTCTGCCCAGTAACTGCCTCACTTCTCCATCTAGTGCTCGGACCCTCTGCTGTAGGACGAGGGGTCACATCCGCCACCCACCCACCCACCCACCCACGCAGGCTGGCTTTGCTCTGGGCCAAGTGTAGCCTTCTCTACTGCAGTTTGGATCTGCACATCTTTCTCAAGCTACCAAGCATTCTGAGGGAATGTCATTTTCTTGTGTGACACAGCACAAATGCACTGTGGAAAAGATTGTCTTGTTTCCCAGCACTGCAAAGGAACCCCTCGATGCTCCCCTTTGGACATCTGGTACAGTACTTTAGTAAATGGCATAGGTAAACTCCTGCTAAATGCCAGGCTTTAAGGCCAACTGTCTGTCTGTGTCTGAATTCTAGAAAGTGCTCCTGGGAGCAGTTGATTGACCAGTGTTTCAAGTCAGACAGCCAAAGGCTGTGCAGTAATCGTGGTGTACAGTAGGGTTATATGCCTCTGTATAAACACCATGTCCTTAGACAAATGACTGGCCTCTGGAATTGGTATTGATTGATAGAAATGGCAGTCGGCATTAGCCAAACATACACTTTATTCCAGATGTTGTATGCATGAGGGTCTTTAGACAATTTTAGGAATTTGGGGCTGGGATGATGGCTTGGGGGTAAAGGCACTTTATTGTAAAACCTGCCAGCACGGGTTCAATTCCCCAGCTATTGAGGCAGTTTAGGGGAACTAGGTCCCTGAAAGGAAAGAGCAGGAATGTCCTTAACTTTGTCTTTTGCAGTCTTCACTTATCTCTGGCCTAACTTGCTTTTCCAAAGACAGCCTGAGCCCCTCCCTAGAGTGGGAGGTCTCTTTAATAGAATTCAAATCTAATCTTGGAACTGTGGTTGGTCAAACTTAACTTCCTGAGCCAGCCTAGCCCAACCAATAAGCTGTCTCTCTGGCTCACCTGAGCCAGAGGATATAGTTACCTGGAGGAGACAAACTGTTTTCTTCTTCCTCTCTGGGCTGGCCAATGCAGAACCCCGAACCTCCAGGTTCTGGTAAGCCGCCCTCACCTTAGCTGAAAAAGGCTGAAGTGGGAGGGGCTTCCATTTCTCCTCATGGTGGGTGCTCTGTACTTTCTCCTTTCCTTTCCTTCTGTTAATCTAAAGAAATCTAGTAGTCTCTCTGAACCTTGCCCTCTGGTCTTTAAGATCATAAGACAAGAATCCAGGATAGTCCAAATGTATTGGTATGTTGGGAACCCCCAAATCCCCGTGACACTACCTGTGGTACTATACTCATTGATAAATGCTGTGTTAGGAGAAGCCCAGCACTATGAATTGTAGTAGCCACTAGACAGGTTTCCTGTTAGGTCTACACTAACTTGCATCTCTTTGTGACCCAGAGGACACTTATATTTGAGTGAAAGAAAACGATTTTCAAGCAAAGCATCGGGTGCCCAGAAGTTCCTTTCCTTGAATCTCTAGAGAACCAAAGGATTACTTTTAGCTTCACCGATTTCTCTTAACTAGCACATTTTCAGTTTTAACATATAAAATTAGGAGCATGAGTAATCTTAACAGTGGAGACAACTGACGGCCTGCTCCCCACCACACGGCCCAGAAGTGGAGAAACAAACTGCCCAGGCAACCCACATGTCGTTTGCAAAAGAGGCTTAAACGTGCTTCACAATGCCAATTACAAACAGTTCCCTCCACCCTCTGCTTTTCCTCCCCACTTAATAATTGTTAGGTTTTGTTTATTTAAGTTTGTCA
Source organism: Zapus hudsonius (assembly GCA_004024765.1). Classification (NCBI taxonomy): domain Eukaryota; kingdom Metazoa; phylum Chordata; class Mammalia; order Rodentia; family Dipodidae; genus Zapus; species Zapus hudsonius. The sequence goes on from PVHP010000231.1 coordinate 135,812, forward strand.
CAAGATTAATCCGAAAGGAGCAGAGCAGTTGATTGGCGTTTAATGAATGAGTCCCAACTGTGCTTGCAGAGCACACTTGTGACAGACAGCCTCAGAGTCTCCGGCCCTCTGGTAATGACAAGCTGCCTTAAATGCAAATGCAGAAATAAGAAGATGAAGCATTTGCAACTCCCTCCAAGCTTGGGGGGATTCTCTGGGTGGCACCTTGGCATCACTATAGGCAGTCAAATGACCCATTGGACTTTGCTTGGTTTTCTGAGAAGAGAAAGTGACACACCCATGCACCCAACTTTGCACCCTGAGTCCTGCTTGCCTTTATGCTCCCCTGAACCCACTATAGTGCTCTGAGTGGTGGTGTTAGAGTTGGAGGTACCTATCAGCACTTGTGATTTCTCCCTTTGCCTGCCAGCTTCCAAGGTCCATCTTCCTATGGCTTTCTGCATGTTCCTCTGTAGCATAGAAGCAACCGAGAGAAATACGTCCCAGATGAGAGAAGATTGTAAATATTCCGTTTTTATCTCTTTAATAAGTATAGCAGTTTCTCACTATTTACCAGGAAATTACTGCATGTATAGTCTATAAATATGAATCGTATTATAAATTGGACCAAATAATAACCAGAAAGGACCTATTTTCGTTTCATGCATAATGTTAGTGAGACGAGCAGTCATTCATTTTGATGGAAGTTCTGGTTATCATTTACAACGATCCCCCAAGTCTGCAGTTTCCCACTAATCCCAATGCCCTTGTGGGGTTGTATTTTAGCTGCTGTATTATGTGGTTGGATCTAATAATGTAAGGAACTCGTATGGCTCAATTAGTTTATTTAAATTCAGAAGAAGACTAAAAGCCTAATCTGTCACTTTCTTCCAGTAGAGCTACTTCAGACCCACGGTTAATATTATAAATTAAGTTCTGATGTAAATAACCATTTTATTCCCTGACACTTGCACTTGCCTATAGAGGACATGCAGGCCAAATGTTAATTTCAACCCTGGCCTACCTGACTCAGACCCATAGAAATGACAAACCTATGAAAACTAGTTCCTCTGCTCAAATCACAATCTTCACCTACCCCCTCCACTTTCAAAAACCTTGATGGGGGGCTGAAGAGATGGCTCAGTGGCTAAGGAGCTTGTCTGCAAAGCCTAACAACCCAGGTTTGATTCCCCAGTGCCCACATAAAGCCAGACGCACTAAGTGGCGCATGCATCTGGAGTTTGTTTGCCTCAACTGGAGGCCCTGGTGCGCTAGTTCTCTCTCTGTCTGTCTCTCTATGTGTATCTCTCTCTGGTTACAAATAAATGAATAAATAAATATTTTTTTTAAAAAAAGAAAGAGAAACCTTGATAGGCTCTGAAGCTAGAGAGTAACTGAGGCTGGGAACATCTGATACAAACAGCCAGTTGAGTTCCTTTGAGAATATCTGCTTGTATAAGAATATTTCTCTGCGGTAAGAAGCAAGACAGTGGGGTTTGTTTTTCACTTCTGAGCTGTGTATACTGTCTGTGCTTAATCAGTCCTCCCAGACTTAATAAATTGGACTCAGTTGGCCTTTGATACCATTATTCCTTATGCCCGGCTACACCAACTTCTCACAATTCTCAGAACATATGTGGACGGTTGCCAACAGACATTCTCCATGTCACATTTTACTGTAACAGTTAATTTTTGTGGCTTTCTGGTCTTACTAAAATACAACGTTTAGGGAGAGCAGGGCTGTGGAAAAGCAGTATATACCAATTTATGTATTGTTTCCTGGTAACTGCTGCTGTCTCTCAGGTTCTCACAACTGTTAAAGGGAATGGAGGTAGAGGATTGGGATCGCCCCCATTTTTCAGGTGAGAAAACTGTGAAGCAGAGACAATTACAAATTACTTGTAAAATTTCACACAGCTATTTTGGGATGAAGCCATAATCAGAATTCCAGGACTTTCCAACTATCATCCCTAGCTGCTTTAAACTCTGGGTTAGCTATGGTGTTCTGACCAGCCCCCCAGGTCTAGGCGGGAGGAGATATCAAAGAGAGACAGATCTGAGACCCTTTGAAAAGAGAAATATCTGAAGTTGGCACTGGGTATGAGCACAAGAGTAACAAAGTATGAAAGGGCTTGGTACACCGGCCAGAAAGAAACACAGTGATAGAGACACCGAACACTCACTAGGGAGGCTGTTATAAATATGTAATTTTCCCCAGTACTCAATATACTGGGCATGGTAAATTACGTCTGCAATGCTAGCACTTGGGATATGGAGGCAGAAGAATCAGAAGTTCAAGGTCATTTTCCACTAAGTATGATTCTGAGGCCAGCCTGGATTATATAAGATCCTGTCTTTAAAAATATATATATTCTTGCCCCCTATGCAAAGAAGGTCTATGGTGGTTGTGATGTCATGATGATGGTGGTGATGGTGATGGTGTTGATGATGAAGGTTAGCCAGGGTGTCCTATGTGTCAAACACTGTCCCAACACTTCCTATGAACTAACTCTGAACCCTAATTGAATGACTGAGGTGGGAACGAATTGCTAGCTCCATTTACAGAGGGACAAATGGAGGTAACAAGGTCACACTTCCCAAGGGCCTCTGACAACAACTATATAACTGGATTTGGGACTCTAGTAGTCTGTTTCCAAGTCTTTCCCTTTAACCCTTAAACTACTTTTTGGGCAGAGGCCAAATATAAAAACAGGCCACAAGCCTCCCTCCTGACTGTAGATTTCAGGAAGCATGTGGATGCCAGGAACTCTGGAAGCTCTGCTATGGCTTCTCCAGCAAAGCTGGATCCAGGACTCAGAATGTCCCCAGTGGCCCCTCTCAGAGCATGTGTCTTCTGTCCTGATGGTTAGTTTCAGTCTGACTAGACTGCTGGCTGGAACACCTCACACCTGCTGAAAGGGTGCTGGCTGGCACAGAGCCAGGCTTGGAGGGGCCAAGTTCAGAAGAGCAGGTTGTACTCCTCCTCCCCAAAAGGACCTTTCAGACTTTGTGACCAAGCATGTGGCCCTTGCAAACACACAATTAAAATCATTCCCTAGTAATACAGGACACCCATGAGAGACTTGTTAGCAGTTCAAACCGTGGATCCCATAACAGGTTGAAAGCCTGGTAGATATGCCTGTGGGTGGGCAGCAGCTCCTATTGGTTAGGAGAGATTTTTTGACAGCCTCCTGATTAATGTTTTCCTTTTTGCTTCCATATCTAAGGGATTCTAAAAATGAATGTTTGTAAATAAGCAATTTAAAAAATCTCATTTTCCCATTATATTCTTTCTTTCCCATACCAGCTTGATTCTGAAGACTTTTTTGGCCAGAGCTATATTTCCCATCCTGTGACATGTAATTTAATGATCATGTAATTCTGATATCTCAGATCTGTTGTTCTGCCAAAGACATATTACTTTTCCTTCGCATCTTTCCTCATCCTGTTGAGAATCGACATAGGCACTTTGGGTTGGAATACTCCATGGTTGCTTAGTTTAATAAATTTAATTCAGCTTGAAATTCAAACTTAATTCTAACCATCATCCCTAAATCTTAATATTTCTGGAGTAGAGATTATTGTTGGAGGTAGAATAAAGCACACAAATTCAATGTAGACCTTATTAGAATTCTGTTGTTATTTTTAATCAAGTAGTCGGCAAACAACACAGACTGTAATAAAATTAGAAATATAAAATCTAATAATCAGGGCAAGATTTAAATATACCATAATGCATAAATTTGATCATGTTAACTTCCTATTTAAAAACTATGAAAGGCAGTGAAGTTCATACCCCTTAACTAGGCTCTCAAAGTTCTTGTTATCTGGCTTCTGCCCTCTGTTTTATGCCTCATTTTTTTCTCACCTCTCCAGCTCCTTCTCACAACCCCTCTGGACTCCAGCCTGGGAAAGTACGTGCAAGTTCCCAAAGGGATGTTGCCATAGTATTTTCTCCTCCTCTTGAGTCTCCTCCCTAACACACACAAGCACACACTCTGCAATACAATATATGAGCACACCATATACATAAAATACAGTGTACATACATAATATATACCACATCCACACATACACATAAAACACACACACACACACACACACACACACACACACACACACACACACACACACACGTACACTGCCAATCCCCTTGCCAGGTTCCTACATGCCTTTCAGGTCTCAGTTTTAGGTGTCACTTGTCCAGAGGCCTTCCCCTAGCCCCTAGCCCCGCAGTTCAGTTCCACCTCCCTCCTACCTTTGTTTCTCCCCATTCTCCTCTAGCACACATATAACTTGTAATTACACAAATTAAAATCTAACATCATCTTTAGCACCAGCCTATAGGATTCATGAAGAGATACCATGTCTTGTTTAGGCCCCACCTTTTAATTAGCACTGAGCAGGATGCCTGCCACATAAACAGGAAATATCTGTTCAGTGAATAGACAATTGAGACTTTAGCTTGGAAATGTACAGCCACCTGCCTTTTCTATACCTGGTTTTTCAGTGAGCAAAGTCTCTAAAATCCCTAATATTCAAGTAAGTCATGAGCTGCAGGCAAAATTAGTCCTTGGTGTGAGCCCCTCCAGCTTCTGGTTCCTGGTTCTGTGGGCACTCCTACAGTGGTCTCCTGCCTCCATCTTACCCAGCTTCCCCAGAGCTGGACCTACTGCCTCTGTCTCCTGGGGAAAGTGTTTCACCAAGAAACAAATGAGAGAAATGGGAAGAACTAAACGAAACAAGAAACAAGTCCTAGTGAGGCAGTTCAGGGTGACTGGGTCCTGCAAGCAGGAGTGTCCTTGGGCGACCTTGAAGGCTCTACTTTGCTAGAGATCAGAGCAGAATCTCTCCTCTCTTGACTAAAGGAGTTCCCTAGATCTGCCTTTCCATAAATAACCTGAGTCCCTCCCTGGGAGGGAGTTCCCCTCTCCTAGAATTTAAATCTGATCCTGGTATGTTGACTGGTTAAACTTGAAGTCCTAGCTGAACTCTTCCTGAGTCATCCTCCATCCATCCCAGACCATTCAGTTCTCTTTCAGGTTCACTGAGCCTGAGGGTAAAGCCCACCACAGTAAGATCATGAATAGACAATTACCAGGTGGGCAAGGCCTCTTTGTGGCTATTCCCCTCCCCTGAACTTCAGGGTCCCAACCCTACAGGGCTGAGATGAGGTGGGAGAGGTCCCTTGCTCCCACAGGGGTTCCCACCCCTCCTGCCTTCCACATGGCAGGAGCTCTCTGTATTTTCTTCTCTTCCCTCTTCATAATCTAATGTAGTCTCTCTAAGTCTTACCTTCTGCTCTATGGATTTCAATTCTTTAAATTCATAAGAAAAGGATCTGGGGATACCCTAAATTTATTAGTGTATTGGCATAATGGTATATTGGCAAGGAACCCTAAAACTCCTGTTAAATCAGCAACCACGAGGAAGATTTTTGTAAGACATTTTTGTCTTTATTTTTTGGACTGCGCTCAGGAGACACTATCTCTGACAACTGTTTTGTGTCAAGAAGATATACAGAGATGTGTTACATTTCTGCACACTGCTCTCTCTCAGTCAGCTGTGACAGCTGCTTTGATAATCAACAGGTTGGGGGTTTTTTTGTGTGTGTGCGCGCGTGTGCGCCGGGATGCATGTTCTGAGAAGTCCCGAGCTCTAACAAGAACTTTCTGACAGATTGTTCACTGTGTCAGATACATCATTATATTCTGACATTAGCTTTTCCTGTAAGGTTTTAGAATCCTACAGAATCTCTTCCTGATATCCTGCGTTCTAGGATCTCATGGTGCTAGAAGTAGTATGCCTCAGACAAATTTCTTCAAAACATGGCTACCAGACTAAAGTAGGGTTTTTCAAAAATACTAGAACAGAAAAGAACTTTCACCATACTCGAATAAGCATAATCAAGTAGCCTTTGTCATGTTTTGATATGAAACAGAGAGCTGATCAAAATAGCAGTAAGTCTGATTTCACACTTACTTTAAACAAAATGTCACACACAAATATTTGCTTTTTTTATACTCATAACATGTTCTTGGTATTTACTATATGTATGAGACAGTTCTCTAAAACTTATGCATGTGTTAACTTATTTAATTGTATAATAACTGAGGACACAATTATTTTCATTGTATGGATGAAGAAAATATTAAATAATCACACAGAATCGTATAGAAAATCGTATAGAAAGGGCAGAACTGAGCTCTGAGCCCCAAACTTACTGAGTTTTACTTATTCCTCTGTACCCAGCAATACATAAGCCAGGCAAATAATTATTTCTCATTCCAAAATCTTCATATATGTGTGTATTAGTACATTTAAATATTTATTATATATCCTGTTATTTGGTGAAAGATAATATTTGGATTTGGATAAGATAATAATTGGATTTTTATCTTCCCTGGGTTTGAACTATTATTAATAAGTAGCCTAGTATGATTGTGGAATTGGGTTAAGTAATATTTGGTTTTAAAATCTAGTACAACCCTTGCCAACTATATGACTTGGGGACATAGTCTCCTGATCCCATCTGTCACCTTGGAAGGTAGGATCTCTATTGCAGTTACAAGGAGAAGCTGAGATGTAAGTCACCTAGCACATAGATGACCAATAATAGTCTTTACGATCAGTGGGTAAGTGAGGGCATTAGGAAATTCTCATGAAAAAAATTCAAAAATATGTTATTAATTTGATGTTATAAACTTTGTTCAACTAGCCGACATTAGTTGACAGAGTTCAATAAGGATCCCAGTCATTAGGAGGGATGGCAGAATTAATAAGAAACCCACCTTCCAGGCAGCTGAAGTATGCATGAGCAGCTAGAAAGCATTGCATGGACAGATTGGTGATGAAGTTGACTGTATGAGTGAACTTGGCTTTTCCATTTCTGTGACTGTTTTGCTAATTATATCTCCATTCTTGCAATTCTGCTTTCCCAAATCCCTGCATTCAACCCATCTGCACATCTGTGCACACAGACTAACCCACAGGTGCTCCTGGTCAACACCAAGTTTCCTGGGTGTCATCTGCCAAGGGCAGTGTAGGTGTCTGAAGAGTAAGGTACTGTGGTATCTTAGCCTCTACGCAGGAAAGGCCCATCTGGTTAATCTTCCTGCGTGCAGCTGATGAGTGGCACCATTACCACCTCCCATCCATTTCTGACATGAAGGCAGCCAGCTCGGAGACTGACCAGCACACTGCAGGCAAGGAACTGCCCCATGTGAGTGAGTTCCTAGAAATTTGATTTTAACAAACTTGGAGACAAGGCAGTTGTTAAGGGAGGGAAGTAAGAGAGAAAAAAAGAAAGGTGCCTGAAATAAGTTTATAGGGATAGAGGGGCTCTGGGAAGCCTCAAAGCAATGAGTAAAGATTCAGAAATAAAACCATAATTTCAAGAAAATGGCAAGCCAGAAGTGGAGGTGCACACCTTTAATCTCAGCACTTGGGAGGCAACGGTAGGATGATCGCTGTGAGTTCAAGGACACCCTGAGACTACATAGTGAATTCCAAGTCAGCCGGGGCTAGAGCAAGACCCTACCCCAAAACACCAAGCAATCAATCAATTGCAGACAGGAGCAGATGGAGAGAGAGAATTTAGATGAGTTCCTAACAGCAGTTGCATCTTCCCTATACCTTTACAATAGTCCTGGCCCAGAGTGTCTCTCTAAACTGAGGAAGCTGAATCCACAAGAGCTTGAGGCTGATGAGGAGGAACATGGCATGATGGCGAGGAACACCCGCAACTCCACTGCAGGAGAAGCCCGGGCTGCCAGAAGTGCAGCTGGACCTAGTGGAAAGAGACGGGGAGCTACAGATGTTGAGAATCAGGACCAACGTAAACAACTCATTCCCCAGCTCTGCCAGGCTTACTCTTTAGAATTATTTTTGTATCTGGTAAACAAACCCATGCTCTCTTTGCCTGGTTGCAAATAGACTAATTCTTTAGGGAATGATGATACTCAAATTGGTTAACACAGTTTGCTGTTCTTTCCCTAGAAATTGCATAATTCACGCAGCTTCAATGTAGTTCTCATAGCTGTTGGTTTTGAAGACTTGGGAGTCATGCACTCACCGCTCATCCAATTTGGCTGAAGGAACACCTTTCAACTAATACATTGTTTTTTTTGCTCTTTGGCCAACTTCTGTCATCAATCATCCTTATGTCATGCCGTGACATTCATTTTAATACCCCTGACATGGGGAGGACAGGGGACAGGATGCTTTTGTCTGTTGTCCAAGTTCACACCTGAAATCTCCAACAAGTGGCTCCCACTGCCTTGGCATCAACAGCTACAAAATGTTGTCTTCAGCCAACACAGAAAATGCACTTAAAATCTTCCTCCCACTGCTCCTGCACAGATGTGTCTCACAGCTTTCCGTATGCTGGCATCACTGCATGGCCAGATCAGTGCAAGCAGGCTCAGAGACTCTTTCGTGGTTCCTTCTGAGGCCTTCCATCCGGCCTGGAAGGGGCTTCCTCTTTATTCTCAGCTATTGCATTTCTTTGGACTCTAATTGTCAGAATTCAGGATAATGAGGATAGAAGGAAGGAAGGAAGGAAGGAAGGAAGGAAGGAAGGAAGGAAGGAAGGAAGGAAGGAAGGAAGGAAGGAGGAGGGAGGGAAAGGAGAAAGGAAAGGAAGAAAAGAATCATAAGGAAAAAGGGAAGGAAGAAAGAAAGGAAGAAGGGAGGAAAGGAAAGAAGAAAGAAAACAGGCAAAGGAAGGGAGGGAGGGAGGGAGGGAAAGAGGGAGGAAGGAAAGAAGATAGGGACTGAAGAGAAGGAGAGAGAGAATAAGGAAGGGAAGAGCACAGGGAGGGAGGGAAGGAAAGAGATGGGAGGAAAGAGAGAGGAGGAAGGAAGGCTACAAGAACCTTCTTTGCTTGCCTGCCTCAGTAGTTGTGTGATATTTGATTCATTCCCCCCCCCCACACACACACACATACACAGTCCTTGCCTTGGTATATAAGGAGTGAAACAAATCATTGTGAAATGGTCAGCTTTGGAGTTGCAAGCTACTGCTAACAAACAACCCTAAACCTAACGTGTTGCAGGGCCGCTGTTCGAGAGAGAACTGCAAGTATCTTCACCCCCCGACACACTTAAAAACGCAGCTGGAAATTAACGGGAGGAACAACTTGATCCAGCAGAAGACCGCAGCAGCGATGCTCGCCCAGCAGATGCAGTTCATGTTTCCAGGAACACCACTTCATCCGGTGGTGAGTACGGGCTGGGGGACTGTACTGCCAATATGCGCGATGCCATGGCGACCTGAGATGCCCTCCCTTCCTTTATCACTTTGCTTGCATTAGACCAAATAGCTCAATGGATGCTGGAAAATAGCTCTGTGGGTTTTTTGTTTTTTTAAATCTTAATTTAAAAGGACGGATGTGTGTGGAAACAAGACAAAGACAATCTCCAGTCAATATCTGGGAAATCTGCATCACTCCAACTCTTTCTCATCAGTAAAATCTCTATCTGATATCATATTCAGATAAAAATCACTCCGCATTTTCCTTGAGAATATGGGTTGATAGCTATGTTCTGAAGAAATTATGGTGCCCAAAATAATTTTAGCAATGTAGCAGATAGTTGATGCAATTCACCGCTGCCGTTTTAAGGATGAGGCAAGTGAGAAACCAGAGATCTCCCCAAGGTCACGCAGCTAATGAGTTGAACTTGAACTCAGTCATTAGCCACAGTATTTCTATAGCAAGCTCCATGGACACAGACAGCAACCATATGGGAAGGCTGTCAGAGGCAGGACCACACCAGGACACCTAGGTACTTGTCTCCAGCCTCCCCAGGCCTGCGAAGGGTGTAGCTGCTGCTTCAGCAAGAACCACAGATTAAATGCCCAAGAGAGTAAAGTATATGCATAAGTATTATGGGATATTTTCTCCCTGAGTTCAGTGTTTGAGAGTCCTTCCTTAAAGGTCTGGAAACTGCTTTAGAAATGAGGCCCTAGAGAAAAGAAGGGCATTTGACCCCAGAGGGTTTCACTTACTGTGTGAATTATTTGTCAAAAACAAGCTAATTTTTAAAAAGCACCAAAGTGAGTGGATTTTCACAAAAGACTGTTGTACCCAAATCAGTCTGTATTGTAGGAAAAGACTATGTGAGAGAAAGCAGCTAAATGAAAAGGGATAGCAACCAGCCAGTTCCATTTTCCTGTTGAGTCCCTGTGAGATGCCCTGGGGAGGGCAGGCCTGCCAGGAAGCGAGAAGAGATCAGACCAGGTGGTTAGCGCTTCTGGTAGCGTGAGGGATGCCTCACAAAGTAGAAACCAGCTCTGTTCAGAGTGGGGAAAATGCCAGAGACAGGGATATTGGAAGATAAGACAGATGCAGCCTTTTGGGGTGGAAGAAGCATGTAATGGACCCAGGATAAGGTGAGGTTGACAAAGAAGGCTGTCTGGAGAAAGGAGGTCTCAGGTAAGTAACCCCTCGACCCCAGAAAGAGCCACGTGGACTTAACACTGTCTCCTCCCCAAACCAACCATCTAAAGTGATTCTATTTAAAATGACACACATGTATACTTTAGGATCCTCTTTATTGATGCACACATATAAATTATTTTATTAAATTGTCTACATGCTACAATAATGTACTTAAAAGATATGAAATAGTGTCTGGGCAGTAAGCTTCAAACCAGCTAGGTCAACGTGAGAACTGTTTGCTGTGTGGTTCACTCATTTGAGGGATATGCTTCCTATTTCTTTAGTTAATGGTTGACCTTGGCATTCGGTCGTGGTAACATTATTTTAAAAAAATCTATTCCTGTCTTCAAAGATGAGTGGACTAGTTGGAAAGAAGAAGGAATTCAGTAAGGGGGAATGGGGATGGGGATAAGGGAGGCTAGTAAGAGGGGACTATCATAATTAATATGTATGTATATGCTGTCAATAAAAAATTTAAAATGACAGTTCATTATATTTTGTTAATTCATCCCAATTAATGATTGTAATTATGCTAGACCTCGTAGCAGAACTCAGTAGATAAAGTCAATCCCTCTTGTTGAACACCCCTCTCTCTCTGGCCTGTCTTATGTGTGTCTCCTTCGTTCATTTCATGCTTATACTCTGTGTTGAGGTTCCAAGGCTGAATATTTATTTCTATTGACTCTTTCCTGAGTAGCTAACCCATTCCCAGCACTATAAGTTACATGCAGACTAAGAGTCCCCAGATGTATGACTTCTAGTCCAAACTTTTCCTCTAGCTTCAGGCTCACGTATTCCCACTTTGTACTGGATGGACTCACCTCTAACTCTTTTGCATGAACTTGACCTATTGAAAAACAAAGTCTTTCTTCTACTACACTCCTATTTCAGTAAATGCCTCCATCAACCCACAGCCACAAACAAAACCCAACAGAGTGACACATTCTGAAAGTCCTGTCTTGTCTGCCTTCAAAGCCATCACTTGTCTACCCCCCAGTACCCTCGTCTGAGTCACCACCAGCCTTATTTCAACCTCATAAGCATTTCTTTCCTAACCTTTCAATGTCCATTCTTGCTCTGCTCCATATCCACTCTGAGTAGCCATCAGAAAGACATTTTTAAAACATAAATAAGGGCTGGAGAGATGGCTCAATGGTTAAAGACTCTTGCTTGCAAAGCTTGAAGGCCCAGGCTGGAGTCCCTAATACCCACGTAAAGCCAGATGCACACAAGTGGAGCATATGGCTGGAGTTTGCTTGCAGTGGCAAGAGGTCTTGGCATGCCCATTCATATTCTATCTCTCTTTCTCCTCTCCTTCTTGCAAATGAAGAATAAATAAAATATGTAAAAATATATAAATAGGATCCTGTCACCCTCTTACTTAACACCCCTAAATGGTTAAATATCATTTAACCTTGCCTGTGACCCATAAAGCCTTACACATTACAGTCTTCACTCAGCTCTGGTGACCCCAGAACTACTGACTCAATGCACTTGGGAAGATGAGAGGAGAAACACGGGAATGAGCAGGGACAGCAGAAGGAGGAAGTAGCAACGCCAGCACTTCAGAAGCCATATTCTTCAAGAATGGGGAGGGGGGGCATTGGGGAATTGAGGATAACAACTCATTGTTGGCCCACGAAATAATGTAACTTATTATGGACAATAAAAAAAAGAAAAAAAAAAGGATCCTTTGGCCCTTCCAGCTGCGGTGGCATAGGGCTGACAGGACTGCTGGGTCATGTAGTGGCAGCAGCACTGGAATAAACACAGCCTCACCATCCAGGCTGAAGCTCATGTGCTCTCGTCTCAGCTGCCTGTGGAAGACTGAACTCATACATCATGATTGATGGCTGTTCTAGAGCTTTCTGTCTGGAGTTTCATTTCTTGGGTTAAGTTGCACAAATGTGGGAGGGAGGGGGTATGCATGTGCCTATGGAAGCCAGAGGACAACCTCAGGCCATCCATCTTCTTTGGAGACAGGGTTTGGTATTGTCCTGGAGCTCAGGAAGTCAGCTAGAATAGCTAGCCCCAGAGATCCACCTGCCTCCACCTCCCCAGAGCTGAGTTCTGGGGATAGAGCTCAGGTTTGCTTTATGCATCGAAGGCAAGCACTTTACCAACTGACCTGACTACCCAGTCCCAGGAACCTTTTTTTAACCTGCGATCTAAGAGCCACTTTTCCAAAAGCAGAAGGGCCCCATTCTGCCCTGTAGGTGAGGCCCATACAGCCTACTCATAGAAGTCTCAGGAAGTGTGTATGCTTCACAAACACGATGGGTGTATGGATTCTTTCCTCCATCTTTTGTCCTAAGAAAGTACCAACAAAATCTCTGGTGTGCATCAGAGGGGACCCAGACCCAGGCTGGGAGCCAGGCATCCTCATCCTTGGTAACATTGACCTTGCTTAATCCTTTTAGAATCTAGTCTTTAGCCTGCAAGACTGTGATTCCTCCTGCTTTTCATGGATAGTGAGAAGATTAAAGAAGAGACCCTGTGTGGCAATGCTGTGAAGACCTTGGCTCTGTTCACAGATGTAAAGTATTAGAGTCCATGATAATATGATTACAGAAGTCTCATCTCGGCCAATGACCACAACTGCCTCTGTCCCCTGTCCAACTTCAGCGAATCATTCTCTATTAAAAAAGGAAACCACCCAATTGAATCCATCTTCATGAAGCCTGTGAATTTCAAATGTTCTGTTTCACATGACATACAGTATTTATTTTTCCAGCTTACATAAAAATATAGAAGTTTGTTACAGTTTAATTCACATTCGTACCTCTGTTTAATATATTGCCTTGCTGAGTACACTCATAGAAGCATTGAATTATTTGTGGCAAAACCCTTTATTAATATTAATGCTCATACTGCTAATGATAGCAGCTCTTTATTAAGTTTGGGCTATGGGAAATTGAAGAGAAATGGTTATTTATTTCCTATTAAATAACATTATTTCTCAGTGAACTATGTTAAAGCCATCATCCATAAACATAGTAAAACATGTATTTCAACTAATTAAATCAGATGAACAAGTGACATATATTTTTGAAGTCAAAATTTGGCATCTAATTAGAATAGATTTTCTTTTTTTGATATTGAAAAAGATTTTGGGAATCCATACAGGAAATCAAAATGGAAATGTGTGGAAAAATGCTTTTTTTTCCTAAATACTTACTTTGGTAAGTCCTCTCTGAGTTAAAGCACTTAATAGAAATGTGATTCTTAAAACCTCATTTCACTCCTGATTTATGACAGTGGCCCCCAAAATTTGGTTATACACCTCACCATGCAATAAATATTTTTAATGAGAATTTTGCCAAACCTATCATGTCAGAGTTTGTCTCTACTTTAAAAATTCTTTTCGGGCATTTCTGAAAGAACCAGTCCATTGAATCACTCATAGGTTGTGATCTATGATTGTTCAGGATTTTTTTTTTATCCTAACATTACATAGCCTTTGCACTATTAAATCACTTCACTCTTTTTCATTAGTACTAAATTCTAGAAGCTACAGTTACTGGGAAGCCACAACTTTCAATAATTATGACTCAAATGGGTAACACATACATATAAAATTTTATAGAAGGACAGGGAAAGAAAAAACTCCTAACCACCATCCCTTTTCCCCATTCAAAGCTCATGTTGCAACCCTCTCCCAAAGGAAATTTTATGTCTGAGCCATCAAGATGTAAGAGCTCTTCATGGGAGGACCACACAGCAGGGCCTCCCAGACCATTAAAATTGCCTCTTTTAGCCCTCAGCTACTAAAGTAGACTTTCAGCTTCTCTGGGAACTCCCTGCACAAACTATCAATAATCTACTGTTTCTAACATGAACATTTATAAGAGACATTGTTCTGCTGTTTGTTGTAAAGAAAAAATATGTTTGCTAAACATGGATTGTATTTGTCCCATATGTTAAGCAACTCGTAAATAGACAATAAGAATGTTACCAAGATGTTTTAATAGAGAAGTATTATGACACAAGCCATGGTGCAGTGTTAGGGAAACTGTTTGCGGGGCTCGGGAGATGGCTCAGTGGATAAAAGTGCTTGTTGACAAAGCCTGCTGGCCCAGGTTCAATTCCCCAGTACCCCTGTAAATCCAGTGGCAAGAGGCCCTAGTGTGCCTATTCTCTCTCTCTGGCCCTCTCTCTTCATAAATAAACAAATAATTTTTAAAATGAAAGAGACTGTGTTGACTTTATGATTGCAAATGAAAACTAATCCCAAAAACAAATGGTTCAAAAGTCAGTCATAGAGTGCTTGTCAATCATGCATGGGGGTTCAATCCCCAGTGCTGGAGAGAGAGAGAGAGAGAGAGAGAGAGAGAGAGAGAGAGAGAGAGAGAGAGAGAGAGAGAGAGAACAAAATCACCCATAACTGAAAACTAAGTAACAAAGAAGAACCCTTAGGTCCAATCCAGTGCAGCTCATTCGTAGAAAAAGCTTCCACAGTCTTTTAAACAGAAGTTCTTTGAAGGTGAAATGAGGCCATCCACAGACAGCATGGATCTCCTGTGTAGTACATGTCAGTTACATGTCAGAAACAAGACAACTAAGAAACTGCCAGGAACAGATGAGAAAGGGCAGACATGCACTTCAGCTTCATCCTCAGAGGCTACTGAGGCAGGAGGCTTGGCCTGCATGTGAAGCCAGCCCAGGTTCCATAGTAAGTTTTAGTAAAATTTAGGCCCATGTAAACTGTCTGAGAACAAACAAGATTAAATAAAAAAAGTGAAACAAGGTTTGATGTGCTCTGATTTCTTTTCTGAAAGATGGTATTGCTTACCTATTTATTAGGTAGAACTTTGAAAGCTAAGCATCCTGTCTGCCCGCTAGTATCATTCTACACCAGATTGTCTTTCTGTTGACTTAGCAAGTCGCATGAACTTGTCATGAGTTGATCAGTAGAACATTGCAAGCTTTTCCAGCCAACCTTTCAGGAAGGCAAGGATGAGTTGAGACAAAGTTGAGCTAGACTAATATATAGTAGGTCTCCATAGAAACTGCATATGAACTTTGGGAATGTCCATCTAATGATAGAAGATGGAAACATGTATCAGTAAATCTGAGCAAAATCAAATCCCAAATAAGCTCCATGGTTTTTAAACTATTGTTAATTTGCAAGCAGAGAGAAATAGAAGAGAGACAGACAAGGAGATTGGGCACACTAGGGCTTCCAGCCACTGCAATGGATTCCAGATGCACGTCCCACTTTGTGCGTCTGGCTTTACGTGGGAACTGGGGAATCAGACTCCGGTAGTTAGGCTCTGCAGGCAGGGGCCTTAACCACTGAGCCATCTCTCCAGCCCTCCATGTTTTGAAAATGAATAAATACAGTCCACTTGAAAATCAAGGATTGTCTCTGTCCCAGTCCCTTTCAGAGACTGTAAAATCCTGTAGGGAATAATCATAGATCAGTCTATGTACTGTTCGTCTCAATGCCTGTGTGCTCGAACCCTCAGTGTTTGGAGTGAGGTGTAAATTAGGGTGGAAACTATTATTTTCTAGTGTTGAAAACTTTTCATAGGAACAAAAGTTTCACCTGGTCTTTGAAACTGGGTTTCTCTGATGGTCTCCCATTTTTTGGTCTGGGTTTGATTTTGGAAGCAGAACATATATGTGGGTTTGATTTTTATGAGACAAAAGGAAAAGGGATGTTTAATGGATGTTTATGGTTCAGCATTCGATTTTGTAACCGAGACAAGAGAATATTATATACAATAGATATTTGCTCAAATGGCCTTTTCTTACATGATTGCTTAAATGATATACTTACTGGTAAAGTTTTAAATTCTAAAGAAGTGTTTTTCTGTGTTGTTTTCCTTTTAACAGCCCACTTTTCCTGTAGGTCCCACCATAGGGACAAATACGGCTATTAGCTTTGCTCCTTACTTAGCGCCTGTAACCCCTGGAGTTGGGTTAGTACCAACAGAAATTCTGCCCACCACACCTGTTATTGTTCCGGGAAGTCCACCCGTCACTGTCCCGGGCTCAACTGCAACTCAGAAACTTCTCAGGACGGACAAACTGGAGGTATTTCAATGATGTTTGTGTTTTAAGATGGATTTGTGGTAGAAGTAGACTTCTGTATAAGTGAATGAATGCTTGTTTAGTATTTCATCCTGCAAAAGAACCCATGCTCACACATCTGTGCTCCTCCAAGCCTTGCTCATAATTCTGCGGTGTACAGTTAAGGCCAAGCATTAAAAAGTTAACCTCTGGGCAAAGAATAACTTTTATACAAGCAAAATATCAGCTGCATGGGGTGTATGCTTAGGAGCAAAATATTAAGCTGGCCATAGTGAGACACAGCTACACCCCACCGCTTAGGAGAATAAAATAGAGGAGTACCCTAAGTTCAAACAGCCCGGGCTACAAGTGAGATAGTATCAAAAAAAAAAAAAAACCATATAAATCAATAGTAAAATAGCTATCAGCCAACAGAATCGGTCGAGATATATGCCATGGAGTTGGCATAGATCCTGAAATCTGCTATACTCAATATTATTCATTCCTGGAAAGTTCTAGAAATTCAGGAACCCAGCAATCAGCATAATAGGCAATCCTCAAGACATAGGAATAGAAGTAGAACTGTAACTCTCAACCAACAGTATGTTCATACGTCACTCGATCTCAGAAAGCACGTGTCGCTAGTATGCATTAGGGGTTTTACTGGTAATCAGGAGGAATTGGAGGCTAGGTTAATTTGCTTATTGAGATACTTTTTAAACATAAATTTGAATGCCAGGAAGATGGATTTTTAAGTTGTACAATAAATCAATCCTCCTGTCCTTTGTTGAATCAAACTTTTAAAATCAGGGTTAGAGAATCTGTCTATTAATCTTGCTTCAGTATCTCTGTGATAGCCAACAGAGCATGAGGTTGTATAAAGATCCTGAGTTTTACTTCCATCACTGATTGGGGTTGTTAGATGATTTGTGTATACTTAGATTACTGGCCTCATCTAGAACATTCTTCCACTATGCATTTGTTTAAATATCAACCCAACAAACCTTGAGGGTAACAAAAATGTGTGTTGCCTAACATCCTATGATGATGTGTTGGAATTCAGATGTCAAACTATAAATATATTTAAAGAGAGATTTTTTTTTTCCACACAGCTTCAGCCTAGAGTATATGGATGTCACAGTGAATGTAAACTCTAGTCACTACTATTTTATGGGACTGGAAGTGTTTGGGGCTCCACCTGCTGGGGCTGAGGAAGCATCAGTGTTCAGGATGTGTTGTTGTTCAAAGACAAATTAAGCTAGAATTGGGAACAATCAGTTCCTCCTAACAGTGCTGATGGCCAAGGCATTTGTGATATAATGATATCAGCAGAGTAACTTTTGTCCATTTTGAACCAAAAATGACATTAGCTGCACCCACATACCCTAGGTAAATGCCTGGCTACAACTGTGAAGCTGAGACAGACAGGAGCCATTGTGTCTGTAGAGAAAGTCTGCCTTAGAGTCTGGGCAGATATCTTTAGTAAGCTTTACTTTACACACTTTCTGCTCTCAAGATGGAACATTAGCTGATAGCCAATAGGAGGAAATTGTGAACAAGTGACTTGTTCTATGACTTTTCTATGTACCCTTCAAACTGGCTTAGCCACTGGTCAGTGGGACAGTGTTTCCCAAGATGTTTGACTTCCACAAGACACGAACATCCTATCAGTGACCCTTTGTGCAAAATCAGTGGTGACCAAGAAATAAACCATTGCTTCCTTAGATTGGCTGGAGAATTGGAGCCTTAAAGAAGTTACAATTCTACGAGGCTTCTGCTCTGATGATTTTTAGAATGTTTATAATGTGTTATATGTACTAATGAGTATGCTTTTCGCCTGCCTTCTTATTCTCTCTACTCAAGGCATAATAAGAATACTCTTCAGTATCTAAAAAAATCGTTCTGGATATAGTAAAATTTCAGTTCAACAGGATTCTGAGGATAGATGATTTCAGTTCCTTGAGATTCAGGAGGATTGGTGATTAAAGAGCTTTTGGATAGATGCATTTCTAACTCTGTTCTACTTCCTTCCATTTAGTCCTTGCTTTTCTTCTCTTATTATATTGCTCCTTTTTATCTTTCATCATCTTGGGAGCTATCGGAAGTAATAAGATAGTGAAAGTGTTGGTTTCTGAGGTATTACAGTTCCTGGAATTGATGATTATGGTGGCAGATGTCTTTGTAGAGCAGGGAAGAGGTGGAGGAAGCAGGAGTCTTCACAGTTTTGGGCCTTACTCTCTACTGAGAGATGGGGAAGGAGAGAGAGAGACAGGTGTGTCCTGCCCCCCAGAACTGTTTGGTGATGCACACCATGAGGAAACTATCCCTCCACTCAAAGAAACTGACACATATCCATAGTGATTGTCAGGGTTGGCGATGCACATGTGCCTATTATGTGCATATTATTTAACTGCAGCCACACAGACTTGGTATGAGGGGAGGAGGCAGGTAGATAACAGATGATAGATAGATAGATAGATAGATAGATAGATAGATAGATAGATAGATAGATAGATAGAGAGATAGAGAGATAGAGAGATATAGGTGATACAGATAGATTATAGATAGATGGAGATGATATAAAGGTGAATTGCAGAATAGGTAGACAGACTGAGGAGATAGATGGCTCAAGGGGTAAAATGCTGGCCAAGCAAGCATGAGGACCTGAATTCAGATCTCCAGCACCCTTGTTAGGTGTCAGGCATGGTGGGGTGCACCTGTAATCCCTGCACTGGGTGGAGAAAGGAAGATCTGCAAGGCTTATTAATTAGTTTAACTGGAGAGTTCTAGGTTCAATGAAAGACCCTGTTTCTGAAGGAAAGAAGAGTGGAAGGAAGCAAGGAAGTGAGAGAGGAAGGAAGGAGCAAACAAGTAAATGTGAAGAGTGATTAAGGAAGACACCCATCCTCAACCTCTGGCCTCTGCATGAAGAGGAAAAAAGGGGGCTGGGAGATGGCTCAGTGGTTAAGATACTTGCCTTCAGAGTCTAATGACCTGAGTTCGATTCCCCAGTTCCCACACAGAGCTGGTAAAGCCAGATGCACAAGGTGGTGCATGCATCTGGAGTCCATTTGCAAAGGCTGGAGGCACTGATGTGCCCATTCTCTCTACCTGTATCTCTTCTATTTCTCTCTGCTTGCAAATAAATAAAAATAAATAATAATTTTTTTAAAAAAAGAAGGAAAAAGAGCTGGGCATGGTGGTGCATGCCTGCCTTTAATCCCAGCACTAGGGAGGCACAGGTAGGAGGAACACCTTGAGTTCAAAGCCACCCTGAGACTACATAGTGAATGCCAGGTCAGCCTGAACTAGAGACCCTACCTTAAAAAAGAAAGGAAAGAAGGAAGGGAAGGAGGGAGGGAGGAAAAGAGAGATAGAGAGAGAAAGTGATCCATACATCCAGGGAGATCAATAGATGATAGGTAAGTAGGTAGGTAATCAGTAATAGACACAGATCAGGTTATGCAGGGATAGTGAAGGCTTTGTCTTTTTTCTCCCCTTTTTTGTTTCAGGTAAATTACAAATTTCAGCTGCTTTTCTCCATTGCGGTATTCACTCTAGAAAACAAGATAGCACACAGCTCAGATGAGCTGTCAGGGGCTGGTAGTAAGCAAGGCCACCAGGGAGGGAGAGAGGAAAAGCAGCGTCCTCTTGTCCCCTGTGCAGGTCTGCAGGGAGTTCCAGCGAGGAAACTGTGCCCGGGGAGAGACCGACTGTCGCTTTGCGCACCCAGCCGACAGCACCATGATAGACACAAACGACAACACCGTAACCGTTTGTATGGATTACATAAAGGGGCGTTGCATGAGGGAGAAATGCAAATATTTTCACCCTCCTGCACACTTGCAGGCAAAAATCAAAGCTACGCAGCACCAAGCCAACCAAGCTGCGGTGGCCGCCCAGGCAGCCGCGGCTGCGGCCACTGTCATGGTAAGTGCCCTGGCCTGCCCACCCTGCCCTGCCCTGCCCTGCCCTGCTCTGAGGTGCTTCGGGTGGGACTGAGATGCTCCGGGTCAGCTGGGACACCAGGCTGCCATTCTCGCTGCTCCGCTGCCTAAGTTCTGTTGTGGTTTCCCCCTTTTTGTTCTGTTCTGTTTCCCCTTCCTTCCCTTCTTCACAATAACTAAATCCCTAAGACGCAGGGAACCGTCCCCTCTGCAGTCCCAGAGCCGTATTAACTGGGATCTTCCTGAAAATGGGTCTCGTGAATGATCCAGAAGGTAGGCACCAAACTCAAGTGGAAGAGAGAGCCATTAAAGCGAGTAGCTAGGGAGGACAGCTGTGGCATTAAGAGATGCCTTAGCAACAAGTGACCAAGTTGAGGGTCTGGCTGTCACTATGCCTCACTGGAAAGGGAATTTTATGCAGAACAGCCCTTCATGAAACCCTGAAAATGTATTTGTGCTAAATGGTGCTGAAACGAACAAAACAGCCTGTAACCCAGGCTTGCCTCCCTGAGTCTCCTCACTGCCCCTAGAGACCAGAAACGACAACCCGGCCCTAGGCCTTTGGGATCAGAACCTAAGTTTTTAAATATTTCTAGGTATTTTGTATGTACATTAACTTTTGAGAATCACAAGCCCAGAGAGCTCCTCCTCAGTCTCACTGGAATAACTGAGGGGTTTGGAAAGGGTCTGACATGGACCTCTTCCTTCCAAGAGTAATTTAATTGTCCACTATGACATGCCTTCTGAACCTCCCAGGTGACTGCAGTGTACATCTAAGGTTGAGAACCATGGCGATAGGTTGCAGACAGTTTTAGTTAATATGTTTTAAAGTGAGAGGTCTGGCACATCACAAGCCCGTGTTCATGGAGGATAGACACGGTGCATTCATTCACTGAGAACATTTAGAAGGTCTGCCAGGCATCAAGCACCTGCTGAGTAGAAAAAGTAAATGAAGCAAGGACTTGGTGTGTGTAAACAAGAGCCAGTGTTTCTCCACCACACAGTGGAAATGCATGCTGGGCTTGTTGGGGCAGGAAGGCCTCCCTGGAGAAGGGCAAATAGGGCTTGAGAGAGGAGAGATCATTAAAACCATATACTAGCTAGCAGCTCCACCTCATACAGGCAACTGGCCAAGATGGAAGGGACGCTGTCACACACACATGAGCTCATGTCACCCAGTGTTCTTCACATGAGGGCTTTACTGTCAGCAGAGCTCATCCTGCTGATCTTCTAGATGGGTGAAGATCTTTCATCTGAGCTCCAGCATCTTGAGTATGTCTTTCATGTGTCTCAGAGACTTTGTCTCTAGTATCCGTAGGTCTTTCCTGTGCTCATCATGACCACACTGAGTTTCTAAGTTCCTGTATCTGTGGACGGGGACACACACACACACACACACACACACACACACACACACACACAGAGTTCACACAAGGAGGCCCAGGAAAAATTAAGTAGAGAAACTCTTCCATATTGAGTTCTAGTTAACAAAACATGGGAGGGGGGAACTCATTGAGAATGACAAAGAGGAATAGAATAGGAGGATGAGAGTACATAACTCATTTATGTGAATAAAAAAGGAATTCTTTTGAAGAGCAAGTCTGTCCTTTGCATATTTGTCTAGTATGGCTGGATCCATGTTTCCATCCACTTGCTGCAGATCTCATCCTGTGAGATGTGTTGTTGTTGCTGCTGTTTATTTGTTTGGTTGGTTTTACTTCCACAGACTAGCTCCAGCTTACCCTGCCTGGTGTGTTGATGATTCAGTGATGTGGGTATTTTTTTGTAGAGTTTATTGTATAAGTCACAACTGGATACTTAGCCTATCTCCAGGTCTAGTCAGGACTTTGGTATCCAGACAGTGACATGACTAAGTAGCAGTGAGTGCCCTCCAGGATCAGATAGAAACACAGGGCTCAGGAAGGTTGGAGTCCTGGAACTTAGCCAGGATCTATCTATTTAACTATCAATCAATCATCTATCTTCCTACCTACCTACTTACCTATCTTTCGCCTACCTCTCTCAGTATGTCAGGTCTATGGCCAGCTTCTTCCCATGACAGAGACCATAGTTTGGGGCATCTCTAGGGACACATTCCTACATCTCACAAGAGAGAAAACAGGACTTTTCTGCACCAGCTCTAATTGGTAATTGGGGGGTAGAAACTAAGTATCATTTTGGTGACTATCCCTGTGTCTCAGTAATCATAGCTGTGATTGGTTTGTCCTGAGTCACAGTGGTCATCTCTCACCCTGAGGGAATATGAAAACACTGGTCCCATAACTCCAGTCCCTCTTAAGATAAAAACCATGAGACTCAGTGCCGCTAGGGCTCAGCCCTGGTTTTATTCACACCTTGATTTAATCGTTTCTCATAAACACAATCAATAACGACTTCAGCCATTGAAAGGCCCACGTACTGATAAGAGATATAGTGGGAGGCAACCCGAGCAATGGGGCTAAGAACAGAAATGCCCATCAACACAGGTAAGGTCATCCCTTAGCCTCACAGTGTGAGGCCACAGCTGTGCTCTGCCGAGAGAGCCTCCTGCACCTCTTTACGTATCCTCATCAGGATGCAGGAAGGCTGTCACCGAGGATGCCAGGAGAGTCCGTTACCATAGTTTCTGAGATTGTTACACAGTGCCCAAATTTGGAGTCGTGAGAAGTCACAGGATCTCACAACATCTTCAGAGACAACCCAAAGGGATGAAGTTTCAGAACAAAAGCCAGCATCTTTCTGACAGTGACATGAAAATTACTGAATCTGTCATGTCTTTTTAATCTAAATGAGAGCTCATTTGGAACCAGCCTAGGTACTGCTGGATACAGTTAGGAGCAAGATTACCTTGCAGAAAGAACAGTTATTCTATTTCCTTATTTAGAAGGACAAATGGGAGAGCAGTTTGGAGATTATTAACATTCCATTCACCTGTTTCCATATCTGAATGCGTCATATTTCCATAGTGTAATTGTCATTACCACCTGGGGATTTCCCCTTATTTTGATTTATCAGATGCTAAAAAATGAATTTAAAGCATTGACTCTAGAAAAAGAGGCATTTATTTCCTTTTGAGCCTATTCTTTTAGAATACCTCTTAAAGCATGAGCATTGCTCTTAATCTGGCTTTTTAAAATGTGAGAATAAGCCAGACAGGGCCTCTCTTTGGTAGTTTGAACACAAAGGGTGTTTGATCTTATTGCCTCTCTGCACACAGACGAAAATGGGGCGACAAGGGCGAGAAGTAGTTTGTGAAAGGAAACGGGACAAGCTGCCATCCGCTAGATAAGATTGTTTCAGAACACATGTGCAGGAACTTGGAATTCTCCACTTCTTGTTAGCGTCCCTTTAGCCCCCTCAAGTCAAAGGGAAGTTCTGATTATTTTGTCAGGGTCTCCTGACCCCCTCCCCCTCCCCAGGTTTGGTTTTAGCCTGTAATGCCTGGCTTGGACTCTTGGTCTGTTTGGCTTGACCTGCTGTGGGGCTGTTCATTGACCCAGAATAAAAGAAAGTTTTGCTTCATCAAAGGCCTTGGCCTAAGCATCTGTCCATGTACACAGGCTGACCAGAACCCCAGGACACAGAGAACCACAAGTATTGACGAGCTTATAGGAATGGAGGCCTAAGTGTCTGGCCTAAAGTTGAGACTTAATTGAAAAGAACTTCTTTGACTAGTGCTCAAGCAGGCTTCTAACATGCATTGGGTTCCCTGATGGCCAAGATCAGGTTCAGTGCAGATAAAGTCAGTGTCACCAGCATCAGTGGGACTGTGTGAGACAGCTCAGTGGATACAATGCATGTCTTGAAAGCACAGGGACCCGAGTTCTAGCCCTGGAACCCACATTTACAAAACAAGGCATAGGCTGGAGAGATGGCTCAGTGTTTAAAGGTGCTTGTTTGCAAAGCCTGATGGGCTGGGTTCGATTCCCCAGAACCCACATAAAGCCAGATGCACAAAGTGGCACATGCATCTGGAGTTCATTTGCAGTGACAGGAGGCCCTGGTGCTCCCATAGTCCCTCTTTCTATGGGTCCCTCTCAAATTCATAATAATAATAAAAATCATAACAATAAGTACTGTTTTAAAAGCCAGGTGTGCTCTTATAATCTCAGTTCCAGGGAGTTAGAGACAGGCAAATTCCTGGAGCTTGCTTGCAGGCTAGTCTAGCCTAGATGATAAACTCCAAGCCAGTGAGAGACCTTGTCACAACAAAAGGTGGAAGGTGTCTTAAAGAGAACACCTGAGGATGCCCTGTGGTCTCCAAAGCATGTGCACACATGCCCACCTACAGGTACCTTGTAACATGCACACACATGCAGATAATAAAATAGACCAAAGCAGTTGTGTGCCGAGAAGCCTGTTGTCACATGATCACATGATTATTCATCCACACAGACTTTCAAAGATGAATTCTATTTATGTACTGCATGTCGTACATATAGAATTTTAATATGCATGCCTTCCAGAACCTCCACATTTACTCAGAAAATGTTTGTGTCTCGTTAAGAAAATACACTTTCTGGTGGGAGAGGGAGACATGTCTCTCTCCTGCTCACTTCAGAGTTCAGTTTCTTGATACTCTGAGATGACCCTCGTTCTACAGAAATTAGCTTTCAGCAGATTAAGAAAAAGACCCTTAACCCTCCATAGAACTGTCCTAAAAAAGTCTTAACATTTCTTATTCTACTGGAAGACTGCTCTGCTAAATCATAAGTTTATTCATAATGCCAGTCTTTAGAGACTCTTGTAACCAGGCCTGGTTAGTACGCATCTTTAATCCCAGCACTTGGGAGGTTGAGATAAGGTGGATTGCTGTGAGTTCAAGGCCAGTCTGGGGCTACAGAGCAAGTTCCAGGTCAGCCTGGGCTACAGTGAGAACCTGCCTTGGAATCTCCTCCACCCCCCCCCAAAAAAAAAAATCACTGGACACTCCTCTAGCCAGCATGTCAGAAAAGCCCACCGCAGTAGATGCAGTCTCTAAATCCGAAAGACTAGGAAAGAAAGGTAAGGGGGGAATTGAGTCAGGAAAGTTGAAGCCAAAATGATTTTAGTTTAAGTTAACATTGTCAGCATGCTGTGGGAGATCAGGCCATGCTCCCTCTTGAGCTAGTCACAGGCGAAGCTCTCATGGAAACAAGATGCACCCGTATTGCCTGGCAGTGTGGAACTGGACAAGGATGAGAGGCTGTAAAGGACAGTCGCATAATGTCAGGCTTCCGTTTAAGAATGTGCAGGAAGGGGCTGGGGAGATGGCTCATTGGAGAAACCTGAGTACCTGAGCTCAGATGCCCACATCAAGGTGTGGCAGGCTGCTGTAATCCCAGCACGCCTGTGCAGAGACAGGAGATTTGCCCAGGAGCTCACAGGCCAGCTAGACGCAGTGAGCAATGGGGCCTTGGCTCAAACCAGGCGGGAAGCAAATCCAGCACATGTGCAGTTGCCCTCTGATCTGTACACGTACCACGCTCATTCACACACATGAGTACATATACAGAAAAAGAAGGGAAAATAGGGCTTTCTGGGGATGGTGGTTCATACTTATAATTCCAGCACTCTGGAAACTGAGGCAGGAGGATCGAGCTCACTGGGAGTTCAATGCTAGTCTGGACTACAGAAAAAAAATCTCTCAAAAAAAAAAAACAACAAAAGGAATCTCTAGGAGGCTGGGTGGTTGTTTTCATGTTGAGTTTCACAGCACCGAGTTCCACTGTCTAAACTGCCTTCTGCTGGGCCTTCTAGAGCCTTCCCAGGGTATCCTCCATGTGTTCCTGCTCTCTCCCACCTCCATAGCTCTGTGGTGCTCGTTAACCCCGAATCATCGGATGGCAATGAACAGCCCTGCATTTAACAAAGAAAAGATCATTAGTTGTTCCCATTTGGAGGCTTCTAGCTCAGAATTACAGAATATGAAATTTTCATTACTCGACAAATCTCAGGGATTTACTTATTGTGCTAAACATAGAAAAGATACTTCATTTTTCTTATTTGCATTCAACCTATTCCTTTGTATTTTTTTATTTTCACAGAATTCCATCATAGAATTTTTCCATCTTTTATCACCAATTAACCAGGAAGAGGAAGATTTTTCATTGTGATCTAAATCCATATTTGCTACTACCTAAGTTGTTTAAATGAAATTATCTTCCCAAAAGTATGGTTATAAGCTAAAGATATTGTTTTATTTCTGATTATAAAACAGTTCTTTGCCATTTTTAGCTGTGTGCTATAAAACAAAGATCCATTCCTCAGTAATTGATTTGATCACTAATCGTAGGTAAAAGTACAAATAAAATTACTACATAGAAATTATTTTAATACCCAAGGACACTAAATACCTTTTCAAAAGGTACTTTTCTTACTATATTCTGGTAAGTTGTCTGAAATAAATGATAGTTTCAAATGTAGTAAAAAACAGAATGGATGATAAGTTAGTGGAAAGAGGAAAATGGAATAACATGAGAAGTTTCAGAAACTCACTATTTGAATGAATAGCTTCTTGAGCTTGGGACTTTAGTTCCCCAAAGACCTCACTAGCAGAGTGAAGAGAGGAACCGAGACAATGGCCATGCGATTCAGACAAAAACAAAGATCCAAACCCAAACAGTTTCGCCTAAATAATCTTGTGTTTGTATATTTTTTTGCCTGAATTTTTTTGTCTCTGTTCGCCACTTCATTTTGTTAGGTTAGATCTGAAATTTAAAAAAAAAAAATTATCTTTATGCAAGTTTTCACCTTGGGTTGTACTGGATTTTGGTCACTATTTCATATTTGAACTAACTTATCAGAAGTTCTTCAATCCTATGGCCCTGAAAAGTTTTGCATTTTTTTTTCTGAGGCAATATAAAAAAAATGCTTATGGTGTGTATGCAAGCTGCTATTTTAATTAACTTTCCTGGATTTCAAACATCTATATTTTACTCTCTTTATATGCTTTTAACTAAGGTATAGTAGATGCGTTTTTTGCTTCAATACTAATTTAAGGTGTAATATTCATTTCTTTAGAGAACATTTTTGTTGTTGTGCATGCGTAGTGTTTTGTACGTTGTATATTGCATTCAGAATATTTTTTTCCTTCTCACCTATCCACAATGCAATGCCGTTCCCATGATGCACCTCTGCTTGCTGTTTACCTGTATGTTAATTCGCTTGAATCCCATTGGCCCACTGCCATCATGTGCTCGCTGCCTGTTATTAAAAGACTCAGTCGACTGCCAAAGCAATGAAGCGACCTCTCGAAGCATCTGTAGACCTGGTACTTTGACCTTTCACCTTTCGCTTTGCATGTAGCTTTTGAGAGAACCATCTGAGATTTGTAGTACTTGTCAAATATCAGTTGCAACCAATAAATCATGATTATAATTTACAATGGAAGAGATCCGATAAGGGTTTTTAAGTCATCTCGTGTTCCTTCTGTAATCTGTGAAATAAATTAATCCTAACAAAATTGTAATACCTTTTCCAAAATAGTGAAAGCAAATTTAAATGACTTGGCTTTGAAAAAAAAATTCATTCATTATAATTCTTATTAACCTTTCGAGAAATTGCCATTTAGTTAAAGAATAGATTTTAATCATAACACAAATGCTTCTTTCTCCCCCTTAGAATAGTTTAACCCATTTTAAAAGCCGAAGCCGTTTTTATTTTTCATTGTTGCTTGATAGTTTTATTTTTTTCCTTAGTTGAGATACTGAGTTACAAAATCATGCTTCCGCTCTCAATAACAACCTCTCATTCGACATTGCCGCTCTTTAAATTAAGGTGCATGGCAGAGGCATCTCCTTAGCTGGTTTATTTTGTTTGTTTTGTTTATTTTCGTTTTAATTGAAAAAAAAAAGAAAAGAAAAAAAAAAACAAAAGAATGTTGCAGTTGATGATCTCTGTGGTCAAGGAGCCTGTGTTGGCTTTAAGTTCCATCTGTGTTGTCACCTTCTTGTCCCCAGGCCTTTCCCCCCGGTGCTCTTCACCCCTTACCAAAGAGACCAGCACTTGAGAAGAACAACGGTGCCAGCCCGGTGTTCAACCCCAGCGTCCTGCACTACCAGCAGGCCCTGACCAGCGCCCAGCTGCAGCAGCACGCGGCCTTCATCCCCACAGGTACCCTCACCGTCCAGTCCTGTCCTGTGCCTTCGGTCATGTGGCTTTCTTCTCGTTTCTTTAAGCTGTTTGGTGACATCTGGTTTGCATTGAAAGGTGCAAATACAACCTGAGAATGTGATCAGTGTCCAAGCTATCTAGATGCATTTGACCTTGCTTTGACAGCTCCAGACTGTTAGGAGTCTAAAGCCAAATGATTTGATAAGACTGAGCGACAGTTCACAGGGAGCGGTTAGGGCTTCGGGCCCTGTGAGATGGTTTATTAAAAGAAGGTCTTTTTTGGGAGAGACTACTGAAGTTTGTCCTTAACACTAAATCATCTAAAAATAGCAATGCCAGTGAATACTAACCTTTTCTTCTACTATCCAGAGCACTAAAATGTACAAAACTATTCCGATTAAAGCAATGGTCTACTCATGTTTATATCCGTTCTATCTCTCTCTCCATCCTTCTCAGCCTTCACCAAGTTCACAAATGGATAGAGCTCTCTGAGCCAAAGCCTCATGATGCTTGGGGCTCAGGTACTTTAACCTACCTCTCCATAAGAGATCCATTATATCAATCACAGGATGTCACTCAGAATTTAAAGAAGTCTTGTGATCTCCTCATCCAATTGACTATTTTACAGATGAGAAAACTGAGGCCTCCCCTCAATGAGAAGTGACTTTCCAAGGTGACACAAATGAGAAACAGTCTAGAGACAGGTGTCCCTATGTCTGCTTTAATTTACATGACATTATACCGCCCCACTGATCCTCATGTGAATTCTAGAGTCATCTTTAAAACAAAAAATGAAGATTTTTTAAATTGATTTTTTAAAAGTGGCCCAAAAGGTTGATTCCAGGGAAGCAAAATGGTATAACACATATTATACTGTCTCCCATTTTTTTCAGATTGCAGACACATGTGCACACACGCGCGCACACACACACACATACCATATGCAAACATGGTCAGCTTAACTTGACTCTCTGTTAGAAGTAGGACTGACTTTAAACCTTGGTGTGAAGACCATCACCTATTAAGTTTTCAAAGTGAAAATTCTTCATGCAAGGGCTGGGGAGATGGCTCCGTGGTTAAAGACATTTATTTTCAAAGCCTGCCAGATGGGTTCAATTCCCTAGCCATCCACATAAAGCCAGACCAGCACTCAGTTTCAGCAGCAAGAGACCCTGGCACACCACACCACACCACACACATACAAATAAATAATTTTTAAAAGTTCTTCAGCCCACGATAAGTTGAAAATTAACAGTTTCATTTAAAAAAGAACGTAATGACCCCAAATCCATATGATTGCATTTTATTATTCATTTCCTAAATATCATAGCATATCCAGAGTAGGATCAGAGGTAGCTAGATAAATATTTATGTAATATTTTTTGTATAAAAGCTACATTTTTTAAATACATAGGCAAACCTGTAAACTATTATGATTATAATAAAAATGTTAGGTGGCAACAATTTTAGTTTTTCTATTGTAGTTCTGTACCTGTCTTAAAATAGCTTCACTTTTACCCTATTACAACCTTAATTTATGACACCCCATGATATTATAGCTTAGAAGCATCTGTACTTACAACCCACCTAAAACAATATGATTAGCAGAATGTCAGCTTACCCTAACCCCCAAAGGTTCTGTATAGTTATAACAAGTATCTTGTTGTAGAACCCTTGGCCACTAAATATTTTAAGAGGGAAGAAATGACTTAGGGAAAAAGCATTCAAAAGCATGTTTATAAAAAAAATAAATAATTATGCCATTGCCATTTATTGGGAAGACCTAAGAGCCTAGAAGACTTGGAAACCCCTCTAGCAAAAATGGAATATTCCAACCCTTTTTAAACTAGTGAAAGAATCCTCACATTAAGTTTTTACCAGGAATCCCCTTAATATTTACAAAGCAAGAGTGACTAAAATCCCTTAAATAATAACCCAATTGCTGTTGGTGAGATGCAAATTGATGACCAATATTGGGAATTGGCTGCTGTAGCTGTGCACGTTCGCCCTCTGGTGGATTGCATAGGAATAGCTCAGCTGTGTCAGTGCCCCTCATACAGTGAGCTTTGGAAGCCACAGGGTCCACTTAATTCTGTGACTTGGAAGCATCTGCACTTGTTACATGCTATACAGATCATAGTGGGTAGACATGGGGATTTCAGGTTTTGAAATGTATTCGAACCTCCGAGAAATTTTCATGTTTCTCTTAAGTGATTAAAGAAAAGAATTTTACTAAGAAATTAACTTAAGCTTTCTCCCACTTAAATCTGTAACAGAAATCTCTGTGTTTATGATAGAGTTTTTAGATTTCAAAGTAGCCTCCTTAAAAACCAGATTTTCAAATGTTATTTCAAGAATCATAATAATTTATTGTTATTCCTGGCATGTTTCAAACCTCTGCCCATCAAGTGATGATATTCAAAATTAAGTTTTTTGTGACTTAGCAGATTGTTAACTCGTTATTTTTAAATGGACAATTTTTTTGCTTCTGTAAATGTTTTCATGAGCAATTACCACATAAAGAAAAGGCCCTTTTTATTCTCCTGGAGGTTATCCTTTATTGAAAAGCCATTCACAGAAACGTTTTTGAGATGCTACTAAGATTCTCCCATGGACACAGGTTGTAAAGACTTTAGTATAAAATACCACGCACGCCCTATGCAAGCTTCTCTAAAGCTGTGCTGATGATTCCGCTGTGCTGGAGGCTCAGGCACTTTTTACAGTGGGTGGGATTTTTTTCCTTCCTTTCTTTTTTTTTCTTTTTCCAATTGGGATTATTTTAACCAAGCAGTTAGGCTTTTTCTTTGCTATGTTAGGAAAATGGCACAACGGCACACAGTTACAAAAATAGCAACACAGTAATTTTTGGCATTTCTCTGACAGGTTTATTCTCTGTCCCTGGCAGTGTTCTTATAGATATTATCATTAATTTTCAAGGTGCCATCGTTCTGATAGCAGCGAGCACAGTTCTTTGCACTTTACAGATGGAAAAACTGAGGCTCTGTGTACACTACTAAGTGACAGATCAAATTAATGGCAATATCCAGATTTTTCTGGCTCAGGGACACTGGAGAATAAATATTTGTGCCAGCAGGGAACATTTGAGAAGATGTCACTCACAGCATTTGTGCTCCAATGAGAGATCCCTCAGCTGGTTCCTAATTGGCATGACCCACCCATTGGATCTTCGTTTATTTCTCCACACTGGAAATGCATGTGAGAAATTCTAGCCCAAACACTGCCCAGTGACAGAAAACCATAACTGGGCCATAGAGTTTTCACACAACTGAGAGGTGTGTCCATGTTCAGTGGAAGCTCTGTCTACCTAAAACCAAAATATTTTCCAACCCATTCAGCCAAACTCTCCTGGGCATGTGGTATATTCTGGGTCCCAGAGCTGACAATGAGAATTCAAGGGAGTTCAGAACTAGCTAAGAAAACGCAACAAGTAGAAAGTGCAACGTACAGGACTTATGGGTTTACACGTGCCTGTTTGAGAATGAAGGAGAAGGAGGCATGTTCTTGCTTCAGCAAATGCAACAGCTGAGGGTACAAAGCATATGGATACGCAGGAAATTTGCTGAAAGACTTTGAAAGAGAAATAAGGTTTTTACCATTAAGAAATAAGACTGATTTTTTTCCCCCGAGCAGCTCAGGCCAGCATTGCAGGAGAAGAGCTAGAGATTAGAACATGGTCCGTTGTTGCAGTGGTGTGAAGTCCAGCTCCTGTGGGGAGCAGGAACTAGAGACAGGACTTTCCACAGCAGAGCAGGGCTAGAACTTGGCGTTAAGAGAGCCACCTACATAGCAGAAGCTACGTGCTTCCCCTGTTCGCATCAGTCTTAGGCCAGTAGAGAGAGAGAGGCCCAATGAAGTAACTTGTCAACAGTTTAAACCCCTCACAAGCAGGGCCCAAGAAAGACCCAAGAAAACTGTCCATAGTAGAATGCAAGAAGAGAGTATTTCTTAGGGGGAACTTTGAATCTAACCTTTGTTGAATTACAAATAAAATCTTTCAGAAACTGGGCTCTTTAATAACTTTCAGTAACAAATTTCTCCCAATGGCTGTGAATATTTACCCCACACAAGGACTCACCCCCCCCCCACCTAGCCAGATAGAATTTCTGCCTTCTGGGTTTACAGAAGAATGAGGGAAATGGATGTTAATCAAAGTCCCGTGCACATATATTATTAAAACCTTAGGGCTTGGAAGATGGCTAAGCAGGTAAGAACTCTCCCTGCACAAGCATGAAGACCCGAGTCAGACCTCCAGCATCCACATAAAAAGCCAAGCATGGCCCATATCCCTGTCCCCTCAGCACTGGGGGTTGGGGGACAGAGACAGGAGGATCATGCCCACTGGTCAGCCATTGAACCAACAAAATAAAATAAAATATGGAGCTCAAGGTTCAGCAAGGGACTGTCTTAGGGAAATAAGGCGGAAGAGCAATAGAAGACACCTGATATCTTCCTCTGGCCTTCACACACGTGTGTGCACGGGGCATGTGTATCTATCCACACATGCCTGTATGCAAGTGCTATAGATGAAAAAAGTCAAAAAGCTCGATAAGGTTACAACGGAAAGCCTACCTAAATGTCACAAAAGGCTAGGTCAAGGAAGAATTCAACAGTTTTCTGAACAAGCCGTGTGTATCTGGAAGGGGCTAACTAAAGATTGTTCTGGACAGATGACAGCTGTGGGAAGCTCAGAAGTAGATTAAAAGTGTTATATGCTCAGCTGAAAGCAGTGACCGGCTAATCTGGATGGATCCTGGGGACGAGAGGTAGAGGACAGGAGGCCTGGGTCACAGAGCTCAGGGAAATCCTTCCAGCTGTGGTGTGCCCAACCCTTCATGGAAAGAGGATGACTACCAGCAGAGTGGAGAATGCAGAAAAGCCAGGGCAGATGTCGTCACACAGCTGGGATCAGAGGAGATGCCCAGAGAGGCTTGAGACATGGCAGAAAGGGTGGGCAAGCAGATAGGTGCACCCCCAAAGCAGCCTTGCTTTGCCTTGTTGTGAGTTGGTCCTGGGAATGTTGTGAGAAGTGGCACCAGACATCACCTTCAGGTCAGGCTGGAGCTCTACATGGTGCTGATGTCTGCTAAGCAGTTCCTGGCTATGGTGCGGGGAAGAGCAAGATTTACCATGTTGCATCAGAGACCCTCGTGGGAGCCAGCAGAGGAGTGGGGTGAGGAGAAGGGGTTTAGCTTCATACAGAGGCCGAGAGCTCGCTGGTAGCTTTGAAGTGTGCCAATTAAAGGATACCCAGGAAGCTGTCCCAAGAAAAAGAAAGAGACCCAGGCCTAATCCCAAAAAAAACTGCAACATACAGTGAGATTTCAGGGAAGGCTAAAAATCCAGGGGGGAAAAAGTAGTGTGCGTGCGTGTGTGTGTGTGTGTGTGTGTGTGTGTGTGTGTGTGCGTGTAGAAGGGGCAAAAATCTGAAAGAAAGTGGCCTTTGGATGGATGGAGTGACCAGTGAAAAGTAGTCCATAAATATAGAATAGTAGATGAAATGGAAGAATTTTACACCAATTACATTGAAAAGGGAAAACAAATTCAAGAAGATAGAGGAATAAATAGGGCTGAGGAATAGAAGCTTTTACGTAGGGAACTTTCCAGAAGTTAATTGTAAAGATTTAGAAAGATAGGGTTAGAGACAGAGGGTGTGTGTGTGTGTGTGTGTGTATGTGTGTGTGTGTGTGTGTTAGCTTGGATGTCTGTTGAAGAACCCCCGTAGAAGCCCAGGTAAATGGCCTTTGTTTTCTGACTCAGGCAAGACATCTCTAATGTGAGGCCCTCAGCCCAGTAAACAGAGTTTTCAGCTTCTACACCTCATACCTCAGAAGGTGGCCCAGAGACAAATGGATGCATCTCCACTCATTAAAAACTGTCACACCTACATGACACAGAAACTTTCAGTTATTCACTTCATTATTGCCTTGGCTTCGATCTTGAGGAACAGATCGGGTAGCCAATAATTCCGCAAAGCTGTTCTGGCCCTTCACAGCATGCGTATCTATCATTCATGGTAGGACTCTCATGACTCATGACCATTCATAGACCACCACAGAGAAGCCATTTCTTCCCAGGGAAGGGCTGAAGTCCCCTTCCTTTCTTCCATCCACCCATTAAGACACAACTTCAGATGTCCTACAAGCCTTATGTTCCTCAAAAGTCACCCTGAAGTGACCATGACAGAAATTCCTAGCCTGGGTCCTAAATCAGCCCCTGGTATTTTTGCTTCTATAGGATTTAGATTTCACCACTAGGCACTGCTCCTTCAAGCACTAAATCTCCCAGCAGGAAATAGATCCCAGAGAGGTATAGCTCTGTGTCCAGGGGCCTCCGTCCATGTTACTGGCATTCAAATAGTAACTTAAAATCCCCCTGCCTGCCCAGAAATCCTTTAATGTAGAGGCTCTAAAATCTTAATTACTATTTTTATTTTCATATAGTTGTTCACACAAAATACTTCATAATCAAATAAACTTAATGCAGGGAGTTGAGTGTATCCTAGGGAATATAAAACATGACCTGGATTTAGAACTCTGTTCTATTTCTAGTCTGTTCCCTTGACTCACACTGAGTGACCTTGGAGGGGTTACTGTGCCTCAGATTTTTTCATCTGTAAAATACCTTCTCTCCACCTTGGAGGATGAACTTGATAATGTCTGTCAAGTACTTTAAGGTCTTAGAAGGAGGACTCTGTGGCATGATCACCTGTCCTTCTGATTAGAATTGTGTCAGTGGATATGAATAAAACGTGTCAAGAGTGAGCTTGGAATATTATTGGCTTAAAAGAAGTCAGATCTGTTTGTGTCTCTACTGACCATGTGAACGGCCTAAGAAACTGTGTCAACTAACCCTACTGATTTCTCGGTGTGCTTCGATCTCACTTTGAATGTTAACTCTAAACCGCTAACCTGTTTCTTTCCTTTCCACGTTTTCCACCCACCATTGCATGACGTCAGGGTCAGTTTTGTGCATGACACCCGCTACCAGTATTGGTAGGTTTCAACCTTTTCTTGATTTGTCTTTTGTATGATGTACAATGCCTTCACTTGTTCGAGATTGATTTCAGAGATGCTAGAAATGTTTTTAGGACGTAGATGTGAAGGCTTATTTGGCTTAGAGTGAACACTTAAGGTATACTTGTATATTTATGAAACCGACAGTTTTAATATGCCCTCTTGTCCTAGGACAATCATTACGAAGACAGAAAACCACAAATACGAGTCGCTTTTTAATGATTTGTGTTTTGTTTCTCTTTATAGTTTGTTTCCGCCCCCCCTCTGGTTTAGCATAAGACGAAACAGAGAGGCAGGCTAATTTCACGAGTGTTTGAAAGTTTCATAGTGGTGTGCCTGTATCTCCTCTTTGCTACGTGTTAGTTATCAGAGTTTCCCAGAATTCTTTATTTTTGAAAAACAAATTATACGTGGATGTATTTTGAAACCAAATGTCTGAACTGTCTTGCTTAATGATCTTTTTGAAGTGTTGACATTTTTGTGATGATTTGCTTTTTTGGCTTTTGTTTTTTTCTTTTTGATAGTTCCCCATTCCTTTCCATGGGAAATGTTAATAGACGTTGCTCTCCTCACACGTTCATTGCCTCAGTCCAAAGTCTGTCTTTAGGACATATGGATTTGTTTCACTCAAGAGTCCAGAAAAATAACACCTGGCACAGTTTATCCAGCTGCTTCAGAGTAGCTGTGCTAGAAGTTACATCCAGGCCTTTCCTTTTGCTCCAAATAAAACAAAATCCTCTGCAATTCTAATTTATGGATATGATCTCAAATTTTAAAAAAATAACTCAAACTAACCATAGCTAATTGAAAAGAACATCCTATCCCAAATTAGGCCTGCATACGGAGTCTTGATGCTTTAGAGTTCATGGTTATTCCATACTGATTTATCATATAGCCTTACTTCATTGAATAGTACCTCTCAGCATTTTTAGAAAGAGGCATTCTAAAATCACTATTTACCCTGAACTGGGAATGGATCTATTGTTAGAAGTAAAATGTTTTAACAATACATCAACCAAAGTAATGTGCTTTGGTCTTTCTGGGAATCACTGATTATGTTTGAAAACTTCCTTTAATTGTACTTGTAATAAGCTATTTTCCCTTTTTTATTTCTCTCCCATGCTTCCTTGCTTTGCATTTGCAATTGCATGCCATTGCCGGTTTAACCCGTGATGGCTTGCTGCTCTGATGTTCACCATGCCAAAATACCACTTCTGTTACCATAACGCTACACCCTCCTGTTCATTGCCCCCTGGTTCCCCTCCTGAAAGTACCCATGATGCACAGCGCTACGTCAGCCACTGTCTCTGCAGCAACAACTCCTGCAACAAGTGTCCCCTTCGCAGCAACAGCCACAGCCAATCAGGTTTGCTCCTTTTAAAGCTTTCTTTCACAAATCCCAAACTCTAAATGAGTGCTGATATTTAAAAAAAAAAATTCTCAGTGAGAATTTTTTTTTCATGTTTTATCCATCAAATTTTATTTTTTTAATTAGTTTTTTATAGCAAGCATTTATGGCCAGGTTGCACTTATTTAGAGTTAACATTTACTGCCAATAATGATGTAGCTCTGTTTTGTGTTGCCCTGTTTGTTTTCGTACCTAATATTGTGTAATTAACCTGACAGGCTTAAATTCCCTTTAGTTACAACGTTACCACCACCCCGTGGTTTGTGAATGACCACGTAAAAGTAGAGCCATACCTTTGGGTATTCCAAAACTGGTTCGGTTTTAATTCGGTTCATTCTGTGGTGGAGGGCGGGGGGGGGGGGTAAGAGGCAGGATTTTCCTCTTAGGGAAAAAGTGTCCCCTGTGTCCTAAGGGTCATATTTGAGGTCTGAAGAATTCCCATCCATGCTGACCTCAGTCATAGGTGCTGACGGACTTACTCGGTCCTCACTGACAATCAAGCCATCCCTGGAGAACACCAGGACTTGGCTGTCACCCGTTAGGAGACTTAACTGTGTACTTTAATGCATGTGCCTGTGGATTGTGGATGTGACTGTCACTGGTGACTGTTTTCCTACTGTATGGTCACAGCTGACTGTGAGCACAAGGGGCATGCTCCCCTCGCCTAGAAGGAACAGTTGGGTGCATAGACCTTCCTTTCTCGGAAGAACACTTTGTGTTTTTGTTTACTTTTGTGGGTTTTAGTAAACTCAAGTGTGCTAATAGATGAAAGAGCTGGAAGAGTGGGGGGGGGAGAGAGCCAGGGTCTTAGGGAATGTGGTCAAATAAGCTTTGCGGGAGATCCATCGTGTCAGGACACCCAGGGCTGTCTCCAAGCTGCACCCTGCAGGCTGGCAGGGTTTGTGTGATTCCAGTGAGAGGGCAGAATTCAGGTTCAATCCCAGGACAGTTCCTAGTCTTCCTCTCTGCATCCTGAGACCCCAGGGGAGATCAAGAAGGGGGAAATGAGGCTAGCACAGAGGCAAATAGAAATGCCCCCACACCTTTATCACAAAGAGAAACAAATACATTTTTGAATTAGGGAGATTGGGTTTGGGATTTTTTTTTCAGAGGATGAGAGAGGAATGTCTCTGACTGTTGTTAGGTCATTCATTGTTAGGTTCAACATCTCACTCACTCACTCACTCACTCACTCACTTGCTCATTCTTTTAGGATAGGTGGAACCTGATTATTTTTTTAAACACTTTTGATTTTGTTATTTGCAGGGGGGAGTCATGCCAGGGCCTCTAGCTGCTGCAAATGAACTCCTGATGCATGCACCACTTTGTGCATATGGCTTTACGTGGGTACTGGGGAATCCAACCCAGATCGTTAGGCTCTGCAGACAAGCATCTTAACTGCTGAGCCATTTCTCCAGCCCGGATACCTGATTAGTAACATCTAATTCTTGCCTCCTGCAGCCAGCGTTATATGACTTTTGATCCGATTTGTGTTACCAAAATCCCTTCATAGGGAAACAAGTTTGAAGTATAATATTATGGAATATTTAGCACAGAGAGCCACACTTTATAACAAGTTGGGCATTTCTAATGCTTAGAACTCTTCTCTAAGAAAGGAAAGGAGGTCAAGATAAATTATAAGATAAATTCCTTCACATGTAAACATTTGACTGTGAGAGTTTTTTTCTTTCTACCCTTATGATTTGTTTGGCACTATTTGAAGAAAAATCTTGGATTGCAAACATCTAGGCAGTTTATGTGTATGTATGGAAGCCTGGGTTCTTCAGAACCCAGATCACCTTAAAGTGTTAGGGTAAGATTGAAAAAGGATCAAACAAGTTTAACTTTGGTTGAATCAAAAGCAATGTAAGTAAAAGAAATCTAGTCAGGTGACTAGCTTAGAGAATCCTTGGTGGCAGATACAGTAGTTGCTGCTGGATGGTGGTGCAGGAATGATGACCAGAAAGCGTTCAGAAACTCATGAAGTGAGAGTCCACTGGCAAGTTAAAAACCATGGGAAGAGACATCATTGCAAACACGAATGCCCAAATAGGATATTCGTTACATATTTTACAAGTTTCAAAGAGCTTCCACAACAGAAGTTCTTCAAAATTCTCTCAGCACCTAAGAATGGGCAACCCAGAGATGGTTATTGACTGTGAAATAACAGGTTATCTGGTTGAGAGTTTATGTGAATGGGGTTTGTGTGAACTAAATCATCAAAACCTCATGAATCTCAGCTTTCTCGTTTGTGGGAGAACAGAGCTAGACAGCCCCTGGGATTTGTGACTGTCCTGTGAGCTGAAGGTATGAGATCGTGAGCATCAACAAGTCATGTGGAGAGCAGAGCCCAGGAGAGCAGAGGTCATTGAACCATAAACATCCTGCCCTCCCGTCCTTCTCAGAGACCCCTGTGCTTACCACAAAATGCCGTTGCCTTTTGACCATGTTTTGGCTAATTTGATCTATTCAGACTGTCAGGTCAAATCTACCAACTCTCATAGGTGCTTAAATTAACTACAAGTGATTTCAAGGAGTAAGGGCAGAAGCTAAAACTACCAAGTCTGCCACATGTCACCAGCCCATAAATTCTGCCTCAGACTGAGTCTCCAGGAAAAGTTTACATTGACCTTAGACTAGTAGTGTGGTATTAAAAAAGAGAGAATCTAAATACATTTGTGAAATGTGACAAAACACTTGCATGACTCTGGAAATCCATATGTAAAACAAAAATATAGCAAGCAAATTTATTAAGCGATTTCCTGTTTCAATTAAGGTCTTTGAGTCTCAGCATATAATTTTATTATTGCACACAATTAATGTAGCAGGTCTGCTCTCTCATATATTAAATATATCTCTCCTAATCTCCATTATATGAAAGGATATATGTGTATGAACATAGATATGCATAGCCTTAATTTTACAAGATAGGTATAATGGTCATCCTTCCCATTTTGTGGATGGGAAAACTGAAAGTTTACCTGTATTAACTGAAGTTGCACAGCTATTAAACGCTCTTCCTAGAGTTTAAACCCAAGCAGTTGGAGAGCAGAGGACTTGTTCTGATGGACCATATTTCAGTGCCTCTCTCTGTAATTATAAATACACAAAAGTCATGTCTTCCACAAATACATCAACTGAGACTCACAAGCAGCAGATTCTATTGCCATGGGAAAGAGGAATACATCATGGGAGGAGGAGACTCCAACAATGGGGTCGTGAACTCATTGTGTGAATAGCTACGTGTTAGTTCTACCTTAGCCATATTCCCGGCCTTGGTGATTTTCGGTGACAGTATAGTCAGCAAAAATTATCAATAATTTCCAAAGCAGAAATTAAGAAATTAGCCATGAGTCTTAATAAAGCAAGTGTGTGGGTATCTTTTGCCTTTTTTTTTTTTTTTGGACTTGACTTCTAGCCTTTGCTAATCTCAGAATGTCTTGGTAACAAAAAAAGCCATAAAAGAAAATGAAAGTAGGGGCTGGAGAGATGGATCAGTGGTTAAGGCACTTGCCTCTAGTGTCTAAGGCCCCAGTTTCAATTCCCCAGGACCCACATAAGCCAGACCCACAAGGTG